>JAVKPL010016294.1:0-139001 GCA_032173675.1 Gastrolobium villosum | reverse complement strand
GTAAATTTTTTTTGTCAACAGTGGCACTTTGGTCACTGTTCCAACTTTTAAGTTGTCTAGAAAAAAATCTATTTACAATCAACAAAAGGAAGAGTGGAATTGAATGCAAACGATAATTAATTCATGAGATACAATATTGGAAATATTGATAGAAGTTTGCTCCACTGCCTGTCCCAACCCTTGGAATTTTTATGTAACAAAAATAAATTTGTTACTTACACTCGGGTAATCGATGAAAAAACATTTACCATTTAGATTGTAAGGTCTTAACATTATATAAAATATATTTATAAACAAGTTTCATTATTACTCGTGTTTGTTTTTCCAACCCGATGAGGTGGTTCCTCGAGACTTAAAATTGAAATACTATAGTTATCTATAATAAAAAAGAATATAATAATGCATTTTATTTACAAATGAATTTTTGTATAAAACTTGCTTCAAATTCTCTCTTGTATTATAAATCATTCTCTCTTGTATGTGAGGATTTAGATTAAATTTTTTTCAATTCTATGATTAAATTGTTTCAAAACCAAACCAGGTAAGGCATATTCTTGATCACCACTTCTGTAGGAGTACCAACTTTAACAAATTAAACTTTAGAAAACAAAAGCATAGGCAGCCTTTCTGTCAAATGTTAGCGAATCGTATCTCATCTATGTATAATCAAGAAAATGAGATATTCTTGTCTTAACTACTAACAAAATGGTGTGCCTCTGGACACATTGTAATAATATAATGCCTAAAGTCCTAATCGTAACTACTGTGACAACATTCTTGCGTCCAAAATCCTTTTCACCACATCTCCTACAAAAGAATCAAAGCAAGATGAGAAGCAACCTCTAATCAGACTTGTTTGTCCACTAGCCATTAGTTCAACGTAGGGGCAAGCGGATGGTGGAGGCACAGTGCAAACTTAACTCTTAGTGCTCGACCACATGCTGCGAGTATGGTATGCGTAGAACTCCTTGCAATCTCCTTGAAGGTACTATAACCTGAATCAATACATAAAAGACATTTAGAAGAATTCGATAACAGTGATCAAAAAGCAAATAAATGGAACCACAAAGCAATTTCCCCGTTAAAAGAAATCATCATGGAAAGTGGAAACGTATCCGTACACTTTTGATTGGAAGTGGATTAACACACACACATGGGTGCCTCTGTGAAGGTTCTCTTCACATGACTGGATGAATGATGATGAACCATGCTCTAACCCTCCCTTGTCCCTTGCTATATGAGGAAGGGGAAATTGAAGAAATAAACTATCTCTGGCTGATGGAAGAAAAACTACTCTTACCTAGATCAATATCTCGAGACAAGCTCTTCAGGTGGCTTTTAACCATTGACTGCAACTGCTCCTTTGCAATGTGGAAATTACTCTCTTATTTGAAAGCAGGGGTTAAATTACCATCAGTGACAATGTTGGGTCTACTGCTGAACTGATAATCTGATATGGTGGGTGTCCCCGCATGTCCGGCCATAGCATCCCACAGGCCTGTTGACAAACATAGTTGAATCCTGAACCACTGACATTTCTGCATTGCTTATGGAGAAAGGATCTCCATTCTGCATCAATGGAGAGGTATTGTTGCATAATCTCTCCTCAAAGAATGTGTCATATGATGTTCCCACTTCCTGTGTCCTTGTATGTTGAGTGGCTGGTTCCCTAGTTTGATCGATTTGAGAACTATATAAGTTACTGATTGAACCGGTAGCTGAAATACCATTAGTTCTGCCAGTTGGGTCATTCTATCTATTGAATGTAGCCGATGAATTTGATGATGGTGTACCCAGCGTCTCTCTGATAAAGTTGGTGCCCCTCCTCCAGATATAGGAAGGCCTCAAAAAAAACAAGAAGGCTTTGGGTTGTCACCCTGGATCAGCCACACGTTCTTGTACCTGGGAGCTTGAAGATCCCAAAGCAACTTGTCTACAACCATCACAATACCAATTACCTTCAGGTACTTCCAGACCCAAACCAACACAATAAGTGTGTGCAGGGGAATCACAGATATCACAGATATCACAGAGTAACATGACTTCATCATCTCCGCCTCATTGCGCCTCTAGACAAATAACATTCTCGTATGGATCAATGTAGCTCCTGAGTTCTTCTTCGGAGGGCTGATAAACCTGCACATGAAATCAAAACATTTTCACCAGGTGCAACCAACTGAAGAAGGTGCAAAACCATGAGCAAAAAGTCAAAAATTACCAAAAGAAAAATTCAAATACCTGATCACGTTCTGGCACTTGTATCACCGTTTCTCAAGTCGATCCCCGCCGTTGATTGTGCAGGCTCACTGATTGTTTTGAATCTCTGCTTACACAAAGGGCAACGAGATTCCACCTTCTACCACTCCATAATGCAAGCAAAGCAAAAATAGTGAGTGCAACAATTTAATTACCCCCTACTCTTCCCTTATTTTCCTCAGACAGACAAATTCCACACACCTGCTTTCCCACCTCACTTTTTAAGTCCTCTACCTTTTCTTTACCCTTACTTCGTTTAGATTCCTCTATTTTTTCCTTACCCTTCCGGCCCGGGGGATTCTGTTGCTGATGTGGAACTTCATGCACTCCAACCTCCTCATTTTTCACTAGAAGGGAAGAACTCCTCAAGTTCCTTCTTAAATTTCTACACAATTCCTCGCCTTCTCTCAACTGCTCTCTATCTTCTTCAGAGATAGTAAACTCATAATCAGATGATCCAGACAAACTATCAGAATTGGAATTGTAATCTTAAAGAAGTCTTCTCCTTTTACGAACTAGTTTTTTCCTAATCTTTGTCCTGATGGTTGGGCCGTTATCTATAAAATCATCTGCATTTTCACATTGCACTTCCTCGTTAATCCACCATTCTTCTTCTTTTCTTTTCTCAAAGGCTTCTTTGAAGCTCTAGATCTCCTCCTTTTCCTACCTCTGATAGAAGTCACAGAAGCCTTTCTCTGCAAAACCTTCTTGCCCATTTTTATGGCATTATTTTTCCTTTTTTTCCCCCTTGTTTCTTCTTCCTCGTCTGAGTAATCTTCCTCCTCTATTGTAAATTCCTCATCGTCATCAAAATTGAAATCCTCATTCCAATCCTCGTCCTCATCCTTGATCCTGATCCTTGATCCTCGTCCTCGTCCTCATCTCATCTTCTTTTTTTCTTGTTCTTTCTTGTTCTGCATATATAATAGCTGCCTCTTCCGTGAGGTTTTACTTGCAATTTTCCGCCGACCACAAATGCCATTTTTGGCCTTTGATTCTACTTGAATTTCCTCACTCGTTGAATTTCCTGATTCTCTTCAGGAAAACCACCAAAACTCTCCTCGGATGCGCATCCATCTAAAGAAGAGATATCCTCCTCTGGACAATCAGACATATCTCCGGCATTATCTGAAACCACATAATCTTCATCAGAACCACCTTCCTTTGACCGAACCTTTTTCCTGAAATTGCGTTTGCCACAAACCTTTCCTCCCCTTGCCATCTGTTCTCACACAAAAACAGAGAGCAATGTTACCAAAAAAAAAATAGAGAGCAAACCCCGTCAAGGGCATAAAGCGTCAAAACTTCTCAGAACAACAAAAACACGTGAAATAAAATAATATCATTATTCTTCCATCCAAAGGTTCCCCTTTAAGCTCAGATTTATTCGTAATTAATAACGAAGTAAACAACAACGAAGTAAAGATCAGATTTAGCAATTAGCACAAACATAGGGAGGAATTAATTACAGAGATCCTATGATTAGTTTGGTCATAAATGATGAGAGAATTATGCCACCAAAGCAAAACAAACAGTGGCGAAAAAGAAATTAAATAATAAGATGCCATTTTCTAAAAATTTGAACGGATGAAAGAGGAGTTCTAGTAAATATAGAGAAAGAGGGAACAAAAATCACGTGAATCAAAGAGGATAGCAACTGGGGTTACCGAACAGGAAAAGAAAAAACCCCTTTAGATATTTCAATTGAAAACTTTTGGGTTTCCGAATTCTTGAAAAATTTTCTTGGTTACGTTGTTCGTTTCTTTTTGTTTGGTTTCTTTATTTATTTACTTTCAAAACCAAATAGAGAGAGAGAGAGAGTTTTCATTACCACAACGTTCAAATGGCGTCCGCGACCCTGTCACTTGTGGGTAGGTTTCGCTCCAAATTACCAAATAGCCTTTTGTGGGCGTTAGAACTGTAACGTGATATGCATTGCAATAGGAATCGTGTATTATTTGCCCAATTATTTATAGGAAATAACATCTGTCATTTTAAAGGAAGCTTTTATCATTTTAGATCCTAACCGTTGATTTTCGTCCATCAATGGTTATGATTTATTGGATCAAAATTATTAATTAATAATAAATTTGGCCCATTATGTTTGACCCAATAGATTATAACCGTTGATGGATGAAAATCAACGGTTAGGATCTAAAATAACATATGTTTATATCCTTTAAAAGGATAGATGTTTTTTCCCTTTTTTATATCGTGTATGATCAATCTTATCAAATCTAAGATACATAAATATAACAAAATATTTGGGAAGATTATACTTGTAATTAATTTTCATTTACAATCTTTTATAATTATATCTTAATCGTTAATTTTCATCAATTAACGGTTGCCATTTATTACGAATTAATGATTAATTAATAAATTCGGTCAAAATCTTATGTCATGACATGTACTAAAATACCCTTTTTAAAAATTAAATTGATTCATTTATTTTACAAATCTAAATAGGACGCATCAAATTTTTTAATTACTAAAAAAATAATAAATTCTTTTTGATTTTTTTTATTTAATAGATTCTGTACATCTTATTTCATTCTTACTATTTTTTTTTATTTCCTTTACCAATTAGCAAAACTCTTTTTTTTTTTAAAAAAAAAACACCCATCACTTGTAACAATTTATGAATATTATATTCATAAAATTCTTTTACAGTAATCCTTCAGTTACACTTTATTCTGTGTTCTATACTAAACTTTAAAGAATGCAAAAGCTATCTTCTGCACAAATATTTTGCGGGATTTTGATTCTTGTCTGTCGTTAAAATAAGAGGAGAAGATTCTATTTGTAAATAAACCAAACAGGATTCTATAACGAACCACGTAGATTCTCATAAAATAAAAATTATATTCACATGTGGTCCAATTACGGGAAAGAGGATCCTATTCCTATTCAAGAACGTAACTGTGATTTAGGGACGGACAGAGAGATAACACTTACCAGGGCGATTTGTTGCAGTTGCAAATTTGTCTACACATCCTAAATATTTGCTTAATTTTTTGAGAGGAATATTTTCTAATTAATTGATGTGGGAGCGTCGAATTTTTTTACCCGTAATTTATTTTTCTCAAACGTAAATTCATATATTTATCAACACGGTATCCTAATCCTTTAAAAAGTATGGGCAAATGTGGTAATATATCCACAAGTTTTAGTGTGCAAATAGCATACTCGAAAAAGAAAAGGCAGCATGCTTGAAGGGAAACTAGAGACGTTTACTAATTTACTGATGTGATGTAGTTTATTGATCCGTAATGATTAGAGGAGGTAGCCTACTCCAGGTTTGCCTAGTTTATTTTTTGTTTTATCTTTTATTTTCTGATGTATCTCCAAAAAAAAAGGCAGCGAAAACTAGATTGATCGTGGGGTTATGATTTACCAAATAAATTCTGGGTTCGTTTTTTCTAAAATTATTTTAGATAATTTTATTTAATGTTCATCGACATAACGTTGTTTTAGAGTGAAAATTATGATATACTTATAATTTAAATTTATTTCAAAGTTATAATAGTTGTTATTATTCTAATTTTTTTTTAATTTCAAAATAACGTAGTTTCAGTGGATATTAGACAAAATTATTTAAAGTAACGTTAGATATTTCCCCCCATAAATTACCCCGTAGGCAAAAAAAATTAATTTATTGTTTTTAAATAAAAAATTATGAATTTATTGTTGTTTTCAAAATAATTACACATTTATTGCACAATGTCACGCCCAATTTGGACGTCACCAGTGACACCTAACTTAGGCGTCAACCAAGAGGCAGTCACGCCTAATTTAGGCGTCACTCGTTTGGTGTTGATACGTGTCACAAAAAATTAACAATTTAATCGTAAAACTTTTGAATACCATAACTTTTGACTCGGGTATTCGAATCAGGTAAATTTTTTTCTGATTCCATATAACTTTTTGTGATCTACACAATGACACCTCATTTGACATATTTTATTTTTCAAAAACATAATTTAAATTTCCAACAATGAGACTTTATCCTATAAGTCGTGGTCTGAAATTAATGATGGTACCAAAGTGAATTAGTCCATCTATAAATAAGAAAACTTAAGGGGTTGTATCAGATTAGGATTTTGAAAGACTTTTTTGAGATAAAAAATCTTATAGATTTTAGAAAACTATTTAAAATTGGAAGAACTTTAAAGACTTTTTTACAATCAAGATTTCATAAGATTGGATTTTAAATGATTTTAATATTATTTATAAGATTTGAAAGGACAATATGGGTTTATAAGATTTTAAACAATCATATGAATTTTTAACAAACATTCAAAATTACAAGAGTCAATAAAAAAACAAATAAATGCAATGATATTAATAAAAAAACAAAGAAATGCAATGATATTAATAAAAAAAATAAAACCTAATATAATTTTCCCAATCAATAAAACAAAATATGATTTTAACAAACATTTAAAATTACTTAGCAACAACTCTCCACATATCTAAAATTATACTAGTCCTCCATGCATTAGCATTTTCTCGTTCATGCTCTTGGGTTTGACCAATAAGTTAAAAATTATCTACTTCGTTGGCTATCAGAGCTATGCATATATGATTATAAGATCTAATTTTTATTTATTTATTAAAATAATTCAAAATTTACATATAGAACCTAGAGTTCATGATAAAATTTCGTTGAGAGTATTCATTAAATTATTTTGGGGCTTTTGAAAAATAAATTTTTAGTTAATTTCATATTTGATAATCCAATTTGATGCCATCATTAATTTCAAACTAGGACTTCTAAGATAAAGTCTCATTGTTCAATTAATTCAAATTGTGTTTATGAGAGAGAAAATATGCCAAGTGAGATGTCATTGCGTAGATCTCGAAAAGTTATGTGGAATAAAAAAATACTTGTTTCGGATACTCGAGTCAAAAGTTATGACTTTCAGAAGTTTTACGTTTAAATTGTTAATTTTGTGTGCCTTGTGTCAACACCAGATCAGTGACGCCTAAATTATGCGTGACCGCCTCTTGGGTGACGCCTAACTTAGGCGTAACTAATAACGCCCAATCCGAGCGTGACACACTGCTATACACCCGTAAATATTTCTAAAACAGTCATAAATTTTTGTTGCCTTCTCGTTCATTTTAAGTTGTTTCAGTGCAACTCATATAATTTTAAAAATTCAAAATCAAGCTTTGATAAAAATTTATTTTTTTCAAATGGCAAAACCCAAAAGAGCAAGAAAATTACAAATGTATTAGACTATTAGTCATAGCATTACCATTCTTGATAAGGGACGACGTGATGACTGTAGTGGAATAGCACTCGAGTATCACTTTCCTCTAAAGGAGGAACTGAAAAAACAACAAAATTAATTATAATTTACTAGTGACTAACTTTTTACACCAAAACGTTACTTAAAATCAACCGGATAGTGTTGTTTATGGTGGTTTGGAATGGGAGCCCTAATGCTAATTAAGTGTTTAAGTAATCATTAAAGCATTGTTATTGATCTTATAATCGAAATTCTGGCTAGATATCCCATGGCTCACTACTAAAAAATGAATTTTTTTCAACGGAAAAATTCCGTCGAAAATGGTTAAAATTCAGTCGAAAATGAAGTTTTCGACGGAATTTTAGACGGAAAGTAAGCCGTGGTATATCTCTCTGTTGCTAACAATTTTTTCGACGGATTTATAGATTCCGTCGAAAATTTTCAATGAAAAATCAATGAAATTCCGTCGAAAATTATTGTAAAGGTTTTCGACGGAAAATGGATTCCGTCAAAAAATTTCAACGGAAAAACAATGAAATCCGTCAAAAATTGTTGAAAAATTTTTCGACGGAAAATAAATTCCATCGAAAATTTTTAACGGAAAAACAAAAGAATTCCGTCGAAAATTGTTGAAAGAGTTTTCGACGGAAAATAAATTCCGTCGAAATTTATTGACAGAAAAGCAAAAGAATTCCGTCGAAAATTGTTTCGAAAATTTTCTATGGAAAATCAATAAATTTCCGTCGAAAACTGATGTAAGTGTTTTCGACAAAAACAAATTCCATAAAAAAAATTTAGAATTTATTTTTTAAAATCTATCTACAAAATTAATACTAATTTTCTATACTACACCTGATAAAAAGATAAAATCAAAACAAACAACATATCAAAATCAAATCACCTTAATCAAAATTAAATCACCTTAATCAAAATTAAATCTCCTTAATCAATACAATACAATCAAATCTCCTTAATCAATACATTAAAATCAAATCTACTTAATCAATACAATAAAATTAAATCTCCCCAATGCTGAAAATGAACGGCTGTTGTCTCATCAGCTATAAGCACCAAGCACATCTTATTTTGCCCTTCTAGTATTACTACTTCCTTTGTTTAATGGTTTATTAATGAGTTTTATGTTTATTATGTTGTAGGAAAAGTGATTGTGTAATGTTATAGAGATTCATTTTGCGCGTCATATTTTTTTTTTTTTTAAATACGTGAGCCCCACGAAATGTTGTGTGTGTAGGAAAGTTTGTTATGTTGTGTTAAAGGATAAAATGAAAACCTTTTATTAATATGGTGGGTCTTTTCCTTTCCTTGCTTTTTCTATAAATTTTTTTACAAGAATATGGTAGGATCTGGATATATTTAATTACTTGGTGACTAATCTTGAAAATAGTCATTGCCAAGAGTTTTCAATATCGACTATAGAATATAGGACCTATTTATGTTACCAAAAAAAAAGAATATAGGACCTATTTTAAATGCAGTGAGTATTTGATAAGATAGGTAATCAGTTTGCGGAAATGAAGGAATCAAGAAAGCCAATATGCTATTTTCCAAAAAAGAAAAGAAAAAGAAAGCCGATATGCTTAGATCAACTTTAATTTATGTCCTTAATAATGATTAGACGGATATGATCTCTTAAAAAGTATTAAAATATGAAACGGATGTTATCATTAATTTGTTTCTATTTTAATTTAATACTCCAAAGTAATGTTGTGCAAAACGTCACATGTGAATGGTGGTACAAAAGGACTAAATCAGATGAAGGAAGACATATAAGGATAGGGATGTCGGAGAATTTTATTTACGAACATATAGTGTACCAAAAGAACTCCCTACATCATAAGAAAAAAAAATTTCCTTCGTTTTCTCTGCATTCGCAATTTCGATGAAGCTAATTCTTTCTTTATTTTTATTTAATATATGATCCAATAAGAGGCAATTTAAATATGAATCTTATATAATCAAAGGAAAATATTAATCAAAGATATCAATCATAATACGACAATTTCAGATTTGAGTTTGGATTGTTAAAAGAAGCATCGAAGGTCCACCATCATAATACCCACAAGTAACATATATAAATAAGAGATAAAACTCACAGGTGGAGGATTTTCTCTCTATACTATTATGCCGTTATTGTACACATATATAACACTCTTTTGACAAAAGCTTTTTTCCTCTTAGTTGTGCATAGTGATCTACCATATTCAAGGGTATCTAATTCGTACATATCTTAGAGAGTACCTAGATACAAGATAAACTTACTAGTCCATTAGGCTAGACATATATGTTTCAAGGATAGAACAAAACTCTTATACAAGGATAATAATTTTATTAAGTAATTTTTTTTTTTGGTGAAAATCTTATTAAGTAATTTTAATTGTAAGCAAAAATAACTTCATAATCGAATTATCTTCATTGGGTAATTCAAATTATTATTATTTCTTTATTAATTTTCTCTCACTTACAATTTTTTTTATTTATAATTTAAGTAAAAGCAGATAAAAAAACCCTATTAGAGACTAATAAAATAGAACGGAAGCGGCATCTTCTAAAGCAAAATAAGAGTTCACTACTAGAAATGTTTTTATTTTCGACGGAATTTGTTTTCCGTCAAAAATCTTCGACGGAAAATAGATTCCGTCAAGATTTTTCGACGAAAAATGAATTCCGTCGAAGATTTTTCGACGGAAAATGAATTCCGTCGAAGATTTTCGACGGAAAAAGAATTCCGTCGAAATTTTTTGATAAAAATAAAAGAAAAAGAAATTACAATTTGTGGATTTTTGGACGGAATTTCGATTCCGTCGAAGATTTTCGACGGAATAAGAATTCCGTCGAAAACGTTTGAAAAAAATAAAAGAAAAAGAAATTAAATTTTGTGAATTTTTTGACGGAATTTCAATTTCGCCGAAGATTTTCGAAGGAATAGTAATTCCGTCGAAAACATTTGATAATTTTTTTTATATTTTGTGAATTTTTCGAATTAAGCAAAAAAATGGAAAGCGCCGAGTGCTTCTGCTTAATGCAAAAAAGAACGTTCTTTTTTGCATTAAGCAGGAGCACTCAGCGCTTTCCATTTTGCCATTTCCAAATATATGAATTAAAGTTTATTGAAAATTTCCACTATATATTATGGAACTGTCAACTGTGTATATAAAAGTAAGGTTTGTTTTTACTAAAGTTACTTTAAATAACTTTATCTAATGTTCATCGAAAACGACGTCATTTTGGGACAGAAATCATGGTATTTTTGTAATTTTAATTTATTTCAGGGTTATAATAGTCTTTATCATTCTAATTTTTTAATTTTTCAACGCCAAAATGACGTCGTTTCGAATAACATTAGATAAAGTTGTCTAAAGTAACGTCAGAAACTTTTTTCCAATAGAACTAAGGCAAAAGTTAAAAAAATATATATTGTGATAATGCTTTGAATTACTCATATTTTTATTTTTTAATTATTTAGTTTTTGTGGTTTTTTCATTATCTTACTTCTTAGGCTATTTGACCCTTTTATCCTTCATTAATTAATTAATAACCATTTTGCCCCTTATTCAAAATTATCTATCAATCTGCCCCTCTTTAATCGATTAACTTGAAGATTTAATTGATTAAATGGTCAAAAATGGTTGACTTGAAGATTTAATCAATTAAATCTTAAAGTTAATTGATTAAATCTCCCAACAGGCAACAAAGGTCAATTTTCCTCCATAAACAAAAGTAGATTCCATGCATATGAAGCAAATCAACAAGCATAGATAACCAAACAAATAAAGAAACCAACAAAAGAAAAACGATTATTGGAAATTGGATTGATTTACATGAACAGGCCTGGCTCCATTTCTACCTCTCACATGAAAACCTTGCTTATTACATGAGAAAACGGCTCGAAGTGATCCTATTGTAAACCTCTGAACAATGACAACTGTCAGGCGGGTCTAGGGGGAAGCCCGTGGCAGGGGGCCACCACCAATGGGTTAAGCTACTCCAAGTACACCAAGTGGGTCCGACACCATGTCTCAACCTAAAACCTTAAGGCATTGAGTTCATGGGTCCTTCCACATATATACTCTTCACTTAGCCCATTATCAACCAATGTGAGACTCATCACACTTGAATACTTAACAATCTCCCCCTCAAGTGTGAAATCCAACATTGATATGCTTCCCCTCAACCGAGTACCCCATGACCCAAGTACTCAACTCGCCTCCTAGCCAATCACCAGGCTAGCTCGAGCCCAACTCGGCTCTGATACCACTATCAGGCGGGTCCAGGGCAAGCCCGTGGCGGCGGGGGACCACCACCAATGGGCTAAGCTACTCCAAGTACACCAAGTGGGTCCAACACCACATCTCAACCCAAAACCTTAAGACATTGGGTTAATGGGTCCTTCCACTTATATACTCTTCACTTAGCCCATTACCAACCAATGTGGGACTCATCACACTTGAATATCCCAACAATCTCGGCTTTTTGACCACTGTAACCTTTTTTTAATAATTAATTACCAAATTGACCCTATTTATAAACTATTTCAAAAATTTAACCTCTTCATAAAACATAACACCAATGTGCCCCTGTTTGACCGTTGACCATGAAGCCTACCCGGCTACACCCCTCTCTACCCGGGTATATTTTGAAATTTTTTACCTACCCGGGTATATTTCTTGAATCTGGAAAAAGTTTGAATTATTTACCCGGGTAGGAAGATGTGTACCCGGGTATATTTGCTTAAGTCATGAACCATGAGATTGATGCTTCGAGAGAAACCTGGGTAATGGCCAAAACGACGGCAACGTCAACAACAAGACAAATTTGGAGCACAACAAGGCTTCGTTGCTTGCAGAATCTGGTCGGTGTGGAGCAGAATTGACCAATGCTGACCCTCAATCGGTTCACTCTTCTTTCAGGTTCAGTTTTTGTTCTCAGGTTGAGTTGGAGTCCTTGAACATGAATTCTTCCACTGCTGCAACCATTTTGATGGTGAATTTGGACAATGGGATGAGTGATTCTTGCTCCAGGGAACTGAAATGGAGGAGAATGGAGTCATTGGAAAAGACCATATCCCTTGTTGCTCACTCTTTGACCAGGTTCAGCTATGGTGAAATTCTTTTTGCTACTCGGAATTTCTCCAAAGGTATCTTCTTCTCTCTTTTTTCTTTCCTGGGGGTGTTGTGTTGTTGTTTTGATCAAAGTTGATTCCTTTATGCGAGATCATGATTTATTCTTTTGTTATGGGATGGATAGGTAGAGTGTTGGGGAGAGGGGCATTGAGCTGTGTTTTTAGGGGAAGAGTTGGAGTTTTGAGGACTGCTGTAGCAATTAAACAGTTGGACAAGGAAGACAAGGAATCTGCCGAGGCCTTTTGTAGAGAATTGATGATTGCAAGTTCTCTTCATAGCCCAAACATTGTTCCCCTTGTGGGTTTTTGTATTGACCCGGAGGAAGGTTTGTTTTTGGTGTAAAAGTATGTCTCTGGAGGTAGCTTGGAGTGCCACTTTGCTGGATCGCGAAGCCTCAATCTCACGGTTCATAACTTAAGCAAATATACCCGGGTACACATCTTCCTACCCGGGTAAATAATTCAATCTTTTTTCAGATTCAAGAAATATACCCGGGTAGGTAGGGGTGTACCCGGGTAGGTAAAAAATCTCAAAATATACCCGGGTAGGGAGGGGTGTACCCGGGTAGGCTTCATGGTCAACGGTTAAACAAGGGCATATTGATGTTATGTTTTATGAAGAGGTTAAATTTTTGAAATAGTTTATAAATAGGGTCAATTTGGTAATTAATCATTAAAAAAGGCTATAGTGGTCAAAAAGCCCAACAATCTCCCCCTCAAATGTGAAACCCACCATTGGTATGCTCCCCCTGAACCGAGTACCCCAAGCGCAAAGCACTCAACCCGCCTCCTAGCCAATCACCAGGCTAGCTCGAGCACAACCCGGCTCTGATACCACTGTCAGGCGGGTCCATAAGGAAGCCCGTGGCGGGGGGCCACCACCTAATGGGCTAAGTTACTCCAAGTACATCAAGTGGGTCCGACACCATGTCTCAACCCAAAACCTTAAGGTATTGGGTTCATGGGTCCTTCCACTTATATACTCTTCACTTAGCCCATTACCAACCAATGTGGGACTCATCACACTTGAATATCCAACAATCTCCCCCTCAAGTGGGCTTTTTGACCCTTTTGCCATTCATTAATTAATTAATAACTATTTTGCCCCTTATCCAAAACTATCTACCAATATGCCCCTCTTTAATCGATTAAGTTGAAGATTTAATCAATTAAATGGTCAAAACTGGAAAAAATGGTTGACTTGAAGATTTAATCGATTAAATCTTCAAGTTAATCGATTAAATCTCCCTCTTAATTGATTTAATCGATTAAAACTTATATTTAATCGATTAAATACTCCAAATGAGCGTGAAAGCATTGATTGAATGAGACCGACACGGTATTGTAGGTCATTTGAATTTTAAATTTTGAATTTTGAATTTAATGTAACAGGAGTTGATTGCGATTTGTATTTAATAGGAGCTGATTGCGTCCTATTAAATACAAACACAATCAGCTCCTATTAGATACAAAACACAATCATCTCATATTAAATACAAATCACAATCGACTTCCATTAAATTAAAAATTCAAATAACCTCCAATACTCGAAAACTGATTGAAGATCTGCTAAGTATTTTTATGATGAATATGCAAGACGGGAAGGGTTCGTTGTTCACCTTAATCTTTGTTGTTAGGCGGGTCCAGGGGAAAGCCTGTGGTGGGGGACACCCCCAATGGGCTAAGCTACACCAAGTACATCAAGTCGGTCCGACACCATATCTCAACCCAAAACCTTAAGGTATTGGGTTCATGGGTTCTTCCACTTATATACTCTTCACTTAGCCCATTACCAACCAATGTGAGAGTCATCACACTTGAATATCCCAACAATCTCCCCCTCAAGTGTGAAACCCACCATTGGTATGCTTCCACTCGACCGAGTACCCCAAGCGCAAAGTACTCAACCCATCTCCTAGCCAATCATCAGGCTAGCTCGAGCACAACCCGGCTCTGATACCACTGTCAGGCGGGTCCAGGGGAAGCTCGTGGCGGGGGGCCACCACAAATGAGCCAAGTTATTCCAAGTACACCAAGTGGGTCCGACATCACATCTCAACCCAAAACCTTAAGGCATTGGGTTGAGATGTGGTGTCGGACCCACTTGATATACTTGGTGTAGCTTAGCCCATTGGTGGTGTCCCCCACCACGAGCTTTCCGCTGGATCCGCCTAACAGTGGTATCAAAGCCGGGTTGTGCTCGAGCTAGCCTGCTGATTGGCTAGGAGGTGGGTTAATACTTTGCGCTTGGGGTACTCGGTCGAGTGGAAGCATATCAATGGTGGGTTTCACACTTGAGGGGGAAATTGTTGGGATATTCAAGTGTGTGTGTCCCACATTGGTTGGTAATGGGCTAAGTGAAGAGTATATAAGTGGAAGGACCCATGAACCCAATGCCTTAAGGTTTTGGGTTGAGACATGGTGTCGGACCCACTTGGTGTACTTGGAGTAACTTAGCCCATTAGGTGGTGGCCCCCCGCCACGGGCTTCCTCCTGGACCCGCCTGACAGTCGTATCAGTGCTGGGTTGTGCTCGAGCTAGCCTGGTGATTGGCTAGGAGGCGGGTTGAGTACTTTGCGCTTGGGGTACTCGGTTCAGGGGGAGCATACCAATGGTGGGTTTCACATTTGAGGGGGAGATTGTCGGGATATTCAAGTGTGATGAGTCTCACATTGGTTAGTAATGGGTTAAGTGAAGAGTATATAAGTGGAAGGACCCATGAACCTAATACCTTAAGGTTTTGGGTTGATATGTGGTGTCGGACCCACTTGGTGTACTTGGAGTAGCTTAGCCCATTGGTGGTGGTCCCCCGCCAAGGGCTTGCCCTGGACCCGCCTGACAGTGGTATCAGAGCCGGGTTGGGCTCGCGCTAGCCTGGTGATTGGCTAGGAGGTGAGTTGAGTACTTGGGCCCTGGGGTACTCGGTTGAGGGGAAACATATTAATATTGGATTCCACACTTGAGGGGAGGTTGTTAAGTATTCAAATGTGATGAGTCCCACATTGGTTGGTAATGGGCTAAGTGAAGAGTATATAAGTGGAAGCACCCATGAACCCAATGCCTTAAGATTTTGGGTTGAGACATGGTGTCGGACACATTTGGTGTACTTGGAGTATCTTAACCCATTGGTGGTGGCCCCCTACCACGGGCTTCCCCCTGGACCCGCCTGAGAGTTGTCATCGTTCCGAGGTTGACAATAGGATCTCTGCGCGCCGTTTTCTTATGTAATAAGCAAGGTTTTCATGTGAGAGGTAGAAATGGAGCCAGGCCTGTTAATGTAAATCAATCCAGTTTCCAATAATCGTTTTTCTTTTGTTGGTTTCTTTATTTGTTTGGTTATCTATGCTTGTTGATTGACTTCATATGCATGGAATCTGCTTTTGGTTGTGGAGAAAATTTGACATTTGTTGCCTGTTGGGAGATTTAATCGATTAAATCTTCAAGTCAACCATTTTTGTTAGTTTTGACCATTTAATCAATTAAATCTTCAAGTTAATCAATTAAAGATGGGCAGATTGGTAGATAGTTTTGAATAAGAGGCAAAATAATTATTAATTAATTAATTAATGGTAAAAGGGTCAAATAGCCCCAAATTTTATGAAAAACTTAGAATACTTGATAAAAGACTAAAACAAAGAAAGATAAAATGTGTCTACCTTAAAAAAAATAGAATAAGGACAAAAAATTAAGACCAAATATGTTAAAAATCACAACAGTGACACAAAAAGTGAAAAATAAAAAAAATAAAAATGGTGTAAATAAAAAATTATATACTGAATACAAAAAAATTTAAGATTAAAAAAAAAAAGAAATCACAGTTATGAATTTTTAATATATTTGGTTTTTTATTTTTATCCTTGATCTATTTTTTATTTATTTATATATGTTTGATCTTTTTTATATCTATTTTATTCTCTCTCTTATTATTTTTTTAAACTTTTTTACGGAATCTTTAGTAGATGGGGTGACGGCTAAAAAGAAGAAGAAGAAGAAAGTTAGAATAAAATAGACCAAAAAAAAAAAAAAATCAATCATATCTAAATAAAAAAGAACAAAATAGATCAAGGACAAAAAAGAAAAAATAAAACCAAATATATTGAAAACTCATCATTGTGATTTCTTTTTGTTTCATTTATTTTTTATTTTAAATTTTTATCTTATTTTTTATCTTGTTTCTTTTGGATTGAATTTTTTTTTTATTTTAAATTTGAGTCTTTTCTGTCACTGTTGTTATTTTTAACATATTTGACTTTATCTTTTCTTCTATTTTTTCTTGTCTTTATTCAATTTTTTTATTTAGACTAATTTGTTTTTTCTTTTTCTTTTATTAAGTGTTTTAAGTTTTCATAACATTTGATCTTATTTTTTTATCATTTTATATTATTCTTCTAAGAAGGGTTAAATAGCTATAAAGTTTCTGTTAAGGAGGTGGTGATGAAAAATTCCACAGAAAATTAAGTGATAAAGAAAAATATAAAGATATAAGTAATTCAAAGCAACAACAAAAATATATGTTATCTTATCTCAACGTTTATATTATATCCCGAATCAATCATATTTCTTAGGGATACATATCCATGTACTTGCTTCAAGATTCCCAGCTTTTAATTGTGGGTAGGTTTCAAGTACTTGCTTGCAATGTGATGACGGACTCTTTAACTAATTATGCCAAAGTTTGTATTGGACATTTGACATGAAGATCTCCAAGTATTATTTATCGCGGGGTTGTTATTTTCTGATGCTAGATAGTGGGGAATGAAATTTTCTGTCCTAAAAAAAAAATGGGTTTTATGTTTATTATATTGTAGGAAAAGTAATTGTGTAATGTTATAGAGATTCGTTTTGCGTGTCATATTTTTTTATTTTTTGTTTTTGTTTTAAAATGTGTGGGCCCCACAAAATGTCGTGCGTAGGAAAGTTTGTTATGTTATGTTAAAGGATAAAATGAAAACAAAAAAAATAGTTTAAATTTGAGAATGAAATTTAATTATTGTTGTTTCTGTCTCTTAACAATTTGAAACAATAGAATTTAGAGGTTTGGAAGGGGTAATTCAAGTACCCTCTTGGGTATAATTTGACCCCTGATATTTTGCTTACGCATACGTGGGGAATTTTTACAATATTATTATCTTACCCAATTTTCTATATCTCTCCAATAAAAATTAAATATCTATGTTTGATTAATAACATGAAAAAGAGAAAAATAGTATATTAAAGATAAATATTTAATTTTCAATGAGAATAATACATTGTACTAAAGATGAAGTCGTGTATGGAGCCAGTCTTGTCAACTATCAGCAACGTGACGCAGCAAGTTTATGCTTCTAATTGTCAACTTCAACTACTTGCACCCTTCGAGAAGAATTTATGTTATATATATTTGGTTAGCCACTTAGAATTGTTTTTTATGGGATTAATATTTATTATATTATTAGAGATAATTTTATTTTCTATATATATATAAAGTGTATCATATGAGGAGAAAAAAAAGGACTCAATGCAGTTTTAATATTTTATGTGTAAAGATAACATTTATCTCTTATAATATAAAGAGTAATATTCCTATTATTTAATGTATACAATCTAAAAGCAATTTGCAGGGTCATTTTCTAGATGTATAGGCAGCTATATCGCTTTTTATTTTGATATAACAATAATTGAATTTGGCCCACAAAGAATTTGGCCTATGCTTCTAACTTTCTTATCAATAAATGGATAGATAAAGCAGTGAGCGACGAAACTCTCTCAGTTGAGAACCGTGCTTCTAAGGGTTTGAGTTGGGTTTCAAATTCTTCTCAAGCAAATTCTTAGAAATTTTTTGGGAATTAGAAGATATGTCTTTCTTTTAGATTGGGGAATTAGTCTCATCTTTCCTCCTTTAGTGAAGTTTAATGCATCAGATATTTCAACAAGGGACTAACCTACTAACCTACTGGGCCGTATCCCTAGGACAAGGTGCGGAGGAGGTGGAATCTGGATATTGTAGATTATACAAAAAAGAAAAGAAAAAGAAAAAGCAGTGAGCGAGGAAGGAATTTTGTAATGGAACATCCATATAGACTTCGTAAAGGTGAAGCCGAAAAATTTCATTTGTCAATGTCAGAGTTCGTCAGACACCCCAGTCATCTAGATAGACTTGTTTGACATTACTAATGGGCCACGCGTGTCCATGAAATGAAACAGGTCTTCCATGGGGGTTATCCTCTGGGCCTGCGTTTAGTGACAAGGTGTTTTCTTTCAATTTTCACGCACTTCCTTATTCTTATTCTTATTGTTTTTCAAAATATGATTTAGTTTCATTAATTTGGACTGATATGTATTCATTTAATTGACATAATTGTATACTACCAATATAAGGTTTGATTATTATACGAAACATTTGTGGTTTGATTATTATAAGAAACATTTGTAGAGGAGAGATATTTTTACCATCAAAATTTTTCACTACTAATTTACTACCTATCTAATAATTACCATTAGATTAACATTTTTTTTATCTTCAGAAATTTTTTAACATTCTCTTTCTTTGATTCAATAATAATTAGATCGGTAATAAGTTGGTAGTGAAATTTTTTGATAGTAAAAATATCCTCTTCATATTTGTATTTGGAGTTGAAGCATAAATTATGGTTTATTATAAAAATAAAGGAATGAGTTTTTTATTATTAAATTTTATATTAGCGTTCAAAATTAAAAATTACTTTGGAAATGGAAACCATGCACGTACTGTAACGAAACAAATGTTATGTGTTACTCTATTAGAAGAAATTTTATTTACTATGAATTAGATTAGCACTCGTTTGAAGCACATTCAAAGTCAGGTGACAATGTGTTAGACTTTTTCTTCATATAAATTACATGAAATATGTTTTTCCGCCTACGAATACGAATGATAATATCATATATATTTTTTTGTATTAAAGCGAGGGCTGATTGTATAAAGAATTTAAATCCTTTATTTGATTTTCTTTGGCTTATTATTCCCTATCCGTTGCCTTAACCATTCGAATGATTTTGGATTAGCCCATTATTTATTAATTTCTCAATTTCCACTGAGTTCTAAAACGTTGGATATCGGGTCTTGTACTATTTATTTTAGTGGCCTTCTTATATTTTTTGTGCCATTTAATTCCAAAACTGTAAAGTAGCTAGTAAATTCATTGTTTAATATTTGCCTTCTATTTGATGTTTAGAGATGAACAATAATTTCTAAATCAAACCATTCAATTTAAAATAAATTCAAATTATAACAATTTAAATTCAATCAAAACTCAAAAGTGTACAAATATTATTTTGCTCGGATGAACATGCCTACATGGAGCCCCAATAGCGTTGCAAGCTTCATTTTATTGGGTATTAATCATTGTCAGAGGTGGTGGTGGACGAATTGCTGCACAAGAAACTCCAAGATTCTTTCTCAAACCAAACCAATGGTGGTGGCCGGTGGGTAATTTATCCTAATGAAAATATTCTTTTTAATTTTATTTATTTAGTTAATTTATCCTATGATGGATTTTTCCTTTTTTTTTTTTTCATTTGATGACCTCTCTAGTCTCTATACACCTTAAAGTGGTATCTGTTTTGAGAGTTTTGTTTATAATCCCTGCTTTAGGCCATGCACTTGTTAGTGATATTGTGAATGATAATAATACATATGTAGTCAAAAATAAAACTTAAAATTCGTACTCACGAAAGCCGCTCCTTAGCAAGCAATGAAAAAGAGTAAGGTTGAAAAAGCTTCCCATTCAATCCATTTTATCATGGGATTTGATTTTCTCGGGTTGATGTTATTGTTGAATTCTCATGTAACATTAGAAAAATGTTTTCTCTCTTATCGTACTCTTAGTTTTCTTTCTCCAATCTTTATATATATTTATCTGTACGTGTTGGTGTGTGTGTCCCATGCGGTAGAGAAATGGAACCAAACCAACCCTCCTCACTTGTTTTTTTTTTTCTCTTGCTCTTATCGGCTGCAATAAAGATTTAAAAAACGTCTCATTTTCTCACCTACTTCCTTTCTGTGTTATTGATTCTCTTTTCTTCGTCGTATCACTTTTTATTAATCCCGACAAAAAATAGCAACTAGGAGAATTTTTATATACAGCCTTATCTCATTTTTTGATCTTAGTAATCTCATTTTCATAAAATTTTATCATAATAATTTTTTGGTTAAACATATTATCTATATAAAGCATAACGACGCGGTACCGTGAGAATCACTTCAGGACGTGACACTTTAATAACCGCATCTTTTATATTTGTTTCTGACCATTGGAACGTGATGATATCTGATAATCACGTCCTATTCCCAAGACGCGGTATCCTCTCAACCGTGTCCAATTTTTTTTGGGATGAGATACACTGACACGTGGTATCCCTCTTAAGTTCATTCATCAGTTTTTATTTCTTTTCATTACCCAATTTGTCTGATTAGCTATAGTCTTTCGGATGAGTCACAGCACAATAAGCTGTGGAAGAAAATTGAGAAGGCAGGCTCAGATGATCCTCTCTCATATCTGGATGTGATGGGGAGTATACTCATTGAATGGGGTAGGTAGGGTGATGATGCCTGTTTGGGCCAGCCGCAAAAACGAAGCCCATTAGTGGTGGTGCGCGCACCTAACATGATTTGATTGCATTGTGGGGAGACCCCCACAATGAAAATTTTGTGTTACTAATCCCCTTCTTGGTTCCTTCATCATTTCTCATTTTTTTTAATAACTCAATTTGTTTGATTAGTTACAACTTCCAATTTAATGTTTATTTTCCACCACCCATTGTACTCTCAATTCTCATTGCATCTTCATTTTATATGAAACTTCTGAGTCTATTTAAATATAATCCGTAGAAATGGTGAATTACTATTACGTGTAGAGTAATATGTTTTGCATATTACTTGGGGAAAATTAAATGACATGTATAAATGTATACCATATAATTTTTTTAATAATTTAAAAGGGTGTATCGGATTAAGATTTTAAAGACTTTTTTGAGATAAAAAATCTTATAGATTTTAAAAGACTATTTAGAATTGAAGAAACTTTTTTTTTTGGTGTGCATAAATTGAAGAGACTTTATTTTTTAAAATATATTTTTTACAATTAAGATTTCATAACATAATTTTAAAGGATTTTAAAAGAATTTATAAGATTTGGAATGATAATATGGATTTATAAGATTTTAAAAAACCATATGATTTTTAACAAACATTCAAAATTACAAGAGTCAATAAAAAAACAAAGAAATGCAATAATATTAAAAAAATAAATAAATCCTAATATAATTTTCTCAATCAGTAAAACATAACATAATTTTTAACAAAATTCAAATTACTAAGCAACAGCTCTCCATATATCTAAAGCTATACTAATCCTCCACGTATTAGTGTTTTCACGTGTTCCTGCTCTTGGATTTGACAATGGGTTGAAATTTATCTTCTTTATTTCATTTCAGAGTTATGCATATATGATTATAAAATCCAATTGTTTATATTTATTAAAATATTTCTAAATTTGCATATAGAACCTAAAGTTCATGTAAAATTTCGTTTGGAATTGATCTTGAAAATCTTGGGATTTTTGTTCTACGTGATGAGAGTTTTTTAACCATATATAAAATGCATTTTCTCATTGAGTATTCTAAGAAAATTTCTGTAAAGAACCTTGGGATACACCACCCCAAAAGCTAGCTCAAAGGGTGGGAGTGCTCAAGGCCTTATAAACTCCACATTAATTGCACATACAACCAATGTGGGACTATATATCTCAACACGCCCCCTCACACAAGAGCCCATTGGGCTTGAAGAGTGGACAATGCAACAAGCCCAGCCTACCTGTGCTAAGAAACGCCACAAGAGAAAGTGGGGGGCGGCAAGGCTCTGATACCATGTAAAGAACCTTGGGATACATCACCCCAAAAGCTAGCTCAAAGGGTGGGAGTGCCCAAGGCCTTATAAACTCCACATTAGTTGCTCTTCAACCAATGTGGGACTATATATCTCAACAATTTCGAATCTGAATTTCTGGATTTTATTACATGAAAATTTAAAAAAAATTCTCAAATTATTTTCAGTCCTTAAGTCGAAAAACTTAAATTATTTTGGGACTTTTGAAAAAGAAGCTTTTAGTTATATACTGACACAAAAATTGTTTGAAATCATTTCCTATAACAAAAGAATTTCGTTAATGAATATATTGTTACGAAATATATAGTTCGTATTATAGAAGTTTTAATCTTTCTTTAAATTGATATTGTTTTATTGATATAAAACGAAAATTTGTTTGGGGGTTTTAGTTTTCCTGTTGTTTTCTCACTATTTTATGTTTTTTTAATACAAAAATCACACATTTTGGTCCCAAGAAATTTTTTTGACTCATAGCTTAAAAAAATCATTTTTTAAACTTCTAAAAGCTCTAAAAAATCGCTTAAAAATATGCTATTTTTTTGAGCTTTGACGAAACTCTTATGGTGGAACCCGATTTCGAGCTGGTCAACCCATCAAAGGAAGAAGAAGACACCGTAATAGAGAAATCTCAGGAAATCCTCGAGGTTAGGGTGAGATTGTGAGAGAGACATCATATTTATATTTCTCACTAAAAAGTCTCGTGAAATCCACACCAATAGAAAATCCATTAAAATCGTGAGATTTTTAAATACCACAAGATTGTTTTTCCTTTGTTTAAAATCCTGATTGAATACCAACAAATTTGGACGTACTCTAAAATAATCTTTTAAAATCATAATAGCATATCGCATGACTTTTTTTTTTCAAGTCTTTAAAATCCTAATTGAACTCCAATAGATTTTTTTGTCCAAAAATAATCCATTAAAATCTCAATCCAATACACCCCTAAGATTAATTTTTATTAAGAACGTAAATCACTGATGACTTATTGTTGTTCTCTGAAGCTGGGTAAAAAAGGTCCCCCTATATCCCATCTCTTCTTTGCTGATGACTTATTGTTGTTCTCTGAAGCCAATGGGGATTAGGCTAAGCTGATTGGTGAGATTCTGGATCATTTCTGTAATGCTTCTGGTTAGAAAGTCAGCTTTAACAAGACTAGGTGTTTCTTCTCTAAGAATGTTAATCATACCAGACGTAGTGAACTGAGCAAAGTTTTGAAGGTTGCTATCACGGCTGACTTGGGGAAGTACCTTGGTATCCCAATTCTCCACAAAAGAGTGAATAAGAATACTTTCAGGCATATCCTGGATAAGACTAACAGGAAGCTTAATGCTTGGAAGGAGAGATCCTTGTCTATGGCTGGCAGGTTAGTTCTCACAAATTCTGTTTTGGCTGCTCTCCCAACTTATTCCATGCAAACTTCTTTGCTCCCTGTTAGTACGTGTGAGGCTGTGGAACAAAAAATGAGAGGTTTCATTTGGGGGTCTATTGGGGAGAAGAGAAGAATTCATGCCACCTCCTGGAGTTTGGTCTGTAGAGCTAAAAAGGATGGGGGCTTGGGGATAAAGAACCTAAAGATGACTAACAAAGCTTGCTTGATGAAGATAGGGCATAGAATCCTTACCCATAAATATGAGTTCTGGGTTCAGGTTTTGAAGAATAAATACAAGGTCAAAGAGGGCCTAGTGCCCAACATCCCTAAGAAGGCTGGTTGCTCGAATATTTGGCTGGGCCTGTCCAAAGTGTGACAGCAGGTTTATGAGGGGTCTAGGTTGATGGTGGGAAATGGAATTGGCACCTCCTTCTGGAAGGATAAATGGCTTCCTATTGGCCTTTTAGTTTTGCACACCACTGAGTTGATCCCTCTCGACATCCTAGAGATGGATGTGGCTGAGATGGTGGATCCCAATGGTGATTGGAATTGGCAGCTGTTTGGGCACCTTATTTCCCAGGAAGCTTTGAGGACCATTGCTAGTTTTTGTCCTCCCAGCCCCAATGAAGAAGAGGACAGAATTATCCGGGATTTATCCCAAGATGGTGGCTTTTCAACAAAATCTGCTTTCAACATGCTTTGCAATTATGATGAGGAGAGAAGCCAGATTCATTGGAATTCTGTGTGGGATTGGGAGGGCCCCCCTAGAGTGAAAACTTTCCTTTGGATGATTTTGGGGGAAAATGTTTTAACTAATCTGAGAAGAACGCAAAGAGATTTGGCCACCTCTAATCTCTGTCCTAGATGCCTGGCTGAACCTGAGAGCTGTATCCACTTATTAAGGGATTGCTACTGGTCGAAGAAGGTTTGAGATTCTTTTATAAAACCCTCTAAATGGGCTGATTTTAATAACCTGTCCCTGCACTCTTGGACTTGTGATAATTTGATTCCTGTCAAGTGTTTGCTGGAGGGGCCCAATGGCCATATTCTCTTTGGCTTTGTGTGCTGGTTCATTTGGAAAGAGAGAAACAAGCTAGTTTTTGAAGGTGAAGCTACTGGTGTGGGTGTTACTGCTAGGCTAGCTGGTACCTACTTGGCCAACTACATGAAGGCTAGAACCATGTTCATCAAGGCTGGTCTTCAAAACAGAACAAAGAGGGAAGAGCTGATTCAGTGGTCTCCTCCCCCCATGGGTTGGATTAAAGTAAATTCTGATGGCTCTTCTAAGGGTGATAGGTTGCAGAGTGGTTGCGGTGGGATCCTTAGGGATGATGCTGGGCACTGGATTAAAGGTTTTGCTAGAAACCTTGGTGTTTGTAGTTCGGTTAAAGCTGAACTTTGGGGTCTTATGTTGGGATTGCAAATGGCTTGAGATCTTGGTTTTTAGAAGAATTGTCTTGGAAGGTGACTCTTAGACAGCCATGGAGATGATCAGGGAGGGAGTTTCGAGCAACCACCCTCTTTCTGGCCTTGTGAGTAGGATTATCCAGCTGAGAAACCTGGATTGGCAGGTTGAATTGGTCCATGTTTATAGAGAAGACAACAAGACAGCTGACTGGCTTGCCAATTATGCGTGTTCTTTGGGTTGGGAGAGTGTTAGTTTTGATTACCCTCCTGAGGGGTGTGTGGCTGTTTTTGAGAGTGATTTTAGGGGTATTCCCTGGCCTAGAATGGTCAGGGCCTTATAGTTTGTTTCTTTAATTTTCTTTGTCTTCAAATTTTTTTTTTTTACTTTTCAGAAAAATATTTTTGTAGTTACTGCAATTACTCACAAAACAATGTCGTTTTGGTATAGAAATAGAGGAAGGTTATAGTTACAACTTTTTATTTTTACAACCTCTTACAACCATATCTTATCACCGATGATTTCCGTCAATCAACATTTATCATTTATTATGAATTTATAATTAATTAATGAGTTTAATTTGAGAAAATGATAACCGTTGATTGGCGAAAATTAACGGTGATAAGATATAGTTGTAAGATGTTGTAAAAATAAAAGGTTGTAACTATAACCTTCCTCATGGAAATATTAAACAATTATAATTACAAAGACTATAGTACCCTGAAATAAAATAAAATTATAAAAATATCATGATTTTCGTCCCAAAATGACATCATATTAGACTTATTGTAAATAACTTATCTGTACTAACCGCAGAAAAAGCGAACCCATTACTTTTACACCTTTAAATAAATAAAGATAGGATTAATTCTAGCGTCAACTTCGCTTTAATTACCAAGTGTAGCGCCTCTTGTAGAGACAAAGTTTGCTGCATGAGTAAAAATGATTTTACTCGTTGAGGCAAATTTTTTTAACCATGACTAAATATTGATTTGAGATTAGTCTTATAGCCTCTTTAAAAAGTTGAAACTTACGGAGGATATTTAGGGGACGACTTGCCTCAAAAAAATAATTAGGGCCGATATAATTTTTTTTTTATGTTAGTTTTGTAGTAGATTTATATATTTGGAATTCAACTAAAAAAATAATAATTGTACTGTTTTTTTTTTATTATTGTTTTGTAAGCCAACATTCCTGATTTCTAAAAAAACAGTATCAAGAAGTCGATCACTTCCCTCAAAATTCAATTCTGCCTCAACCTCATTACCTTTCGATTCTCGTTGCTAATGGCGACGACTGCCACCACCATTACGCTGACCACCAATAATCCATAAAAAGCAGCCAATAGAACACAAGGTGAGTGTAGATTCATTTTTATTGGACATGTTTGGTTGCATCAGCTTTTTCACCTACTCTTCAATTTCTTTCTTCCCCCTCTCGAGCATCGATTTTGGTGCAATATATGGATCATATTCAGCGACCTTCAATTGTGGAGGCCATTAGCTCTCCAAATTTATTTTGGTTGACATTGTGCTCTCTTTTTGAATCTATCTCAATTCCTAAACATCATGGACCAATATTCATAACCCAAATTAATATGAAATAAAAAATGAAATACCCCAACGGCACAACTTTAAGGAAGGTACATCAGAAGAAACTCTAGCTGGGCTCAATGTCGAGAAATCAAGAATTGAACGAAGTCCGAGTTAGCTTTATGCAAAATGTCCGATTCTATCTGATCTTTTAATTTCCTTTTAGAGATTTTGATTTTCTAGCTTTTCAACACAAGGGGATGAAAATAGCACTAATATCATAATTTCCCATTCGATCAATAGTATTATGCAGCAAGAAGTCTGCCAACCAATCCATGTAGTAATTAAGATGTATTAAAAATTTATCCATTTAGTATCAAAATACCATCTCTATTTTTGTAATAGCGAGTCACAAAAGTCGAATGCTTAAGAAATATAAAACTATTAATTAAATTTTACCTAATAATTTAAATTATTAGGTTATATTAATTATTTACATGGTATTAGAGCCGATGTGATAAAGCGGTTATGAATTTGATACTTACCAGTTACCACCTCTTCTATTAATAAAAAATAATTAAATATTATTGAGTTTCTTAACCCAGGTAGGCTAAGCGCGTCATCTACCCTCTTAAGCCTAAAGAATTCTCGTGTGAAGGAATGTGTTAAATGAATATAAAACTATTAACAGAACCTTACCCAACAACTTAACCTTTTGATTGAATTTATTTTTTATAGCAAAATTATAACCTATGCATATATATATTTTAAATTATGATTATTTATATGACTAAAGAAAATATGCCCGTAAATAAATTTTTTATAATTTTTGAGGGGAAATCATTAATTTTATGACAAAAAAAAATCAGAATTAATACTCAAATTTAAGGGATGGTATAAATTTGAAGGTAACCCCTGCTTTGCTCCACCATTATACTTTTGGGCCGTTTGGTACAAGATTTATTTTAAGTTTCTCGAGAAATTGAAAGTGGCAATCTTATTTATCTACATTTGATACAAGACTTTTAAAATTTTTCCGGGAATCTGATTTTATCGTGATTTTATTTTGTATGTATTTTTTTTTTGAAAATACCATCCAAGAATACTATTCAGGTGATATTTTAAGATTTCTATGGCAAGAAAAAAATTTAATACAACTAAATGTAGCATGAAGAAAATTAACCCAACATTCTCGGGATTTTTTTAGTCTACAAAACAACTTTTTGGTAACATTTTCATAAAACTCATTTTCTCATAATATTCCTGAAAATTATGATTCCGAGCTAAAAAAAGTTTTCACTCTACTAAACGAGGCAATCTACAATGAGGTGTATACATGGTTTCCACGAACAGGACAAAGAGGATAAACATGGTTCTAATATCCATGTAACCGTGTAGCCACAGGGAGTGCATCATGCAGAAATTTCCACAAAAGAAATGTACTAATTTTACTAACTTTAGTTTCCGTAGGCTGGTCCAAACAGAAGAATCCTAAGGAAATGGGACGTAGCTCATCATGGAACAAATAAAAACTTGCCCAATACTCAGCAGAGATCACGTAGAGTTCAAAGCGGAGACTGCCACTCTACGTACTTGTAATCATTGTCCATATTTTCGAGGGCAAAATATGTAATATGGAGTTGTATCCATGAAGGTGTCTTGGATTGCCTTTTTCTAACATGTGCACATGGGAATAATCCTCTTGTATCAAAAAGTGGTCATGTGATCATGTTATTTGATCACAACCACTCATTTAAATATTATACACTTTGCCTACCAAAAAAAAATATTATACACTTTTCTCTCTCTTATCTCATCATCAATGAATGATTATAATCAAATAACGTGATCACATGATTACTTTTTCAAGTGAGAGGACTCCTTCCCGCCTTCCCTGTCCACATATACGTCTCATGATTTATATAATTCACCAACGAGGCAAGAACATTTACTGCATTCTGTTTTGTGGTTGGCAAGAAAGAAAAGTTAATTGGCATGGATGTATCCACGGGACCACTATTCTAGTTTCACTACTTGTAAACTGAATATTTTAAGGGTTTATCATCTCTCATTTAACATGATTTTACGAAATTTCTTACACACACAATATCTTGTGGGACCCGCAGCAAAAAAAAAAAATTCCGGCACGCAAAACGAATATCTATAACATAACACAATCACTCTACCTACAACATAACTTTTATAAAATCCATATTTTAAATAAAGCGATCTGACTAAAATCAATTGGAATGACTAATGAGATAAGGTTTGTTGGAGTTGTTTAGTCGTGAGCGACCTAAGTAATTTGAATGAGGTTGTAAATTCAAACTTTAATATCACCATTATATATATATATACATATATATATATATATATATATATATATATATATATATATTTTAAGGGGCAGTGTATACTTACCACAAAAAAATTTATCATCTTTACAATCAATTTAATCACCTTTGATTTTTTTTAATCTAACGGTTATAATATTTTTGGATTTATTTTGAATTAATAATAAATTAATAAATGCGACCCAATAATTTCCAATAAATTATAATCGTTAGATTGACGAAAATCAACAGTGATTAAATTGGTTGTGATACAAATTTTTGGTGGTAAATATATCTTTTTTAAACCCACATAATGGGTTTCATAGGTTTTAAAAGATAAGAGCTCAAATTAATTGTGATACCAAATACCAATCATAAAAAATGAGCTTTATCCATTAAATTGTTTGAGTCTTCCTTAAATTCTCCCTCTCATGTGTATATACTTTTAAAATCCAGTCTTCTTTAATGTTAACGGCAGCCCCTCTAGCTTATTATATATATATATATATATAGCTCACCATTATTTTATAGTAATGCAATTTATGCTTTTAATTTCATTCGTAGGTCCCACTTTTATACATATGTTTTTTGTTGGACGGCATTCCTATATTATATAGGGGTATACAAGTCTCATGTTGTAGGAGACTTGTTACCTCATGTCATATTTAAAAAAAAAAAAATGTAAAAAAGTAAATAAATATTACACAACTTTTGATATATGAATAGAAGGAGTATGTTATCTCATGTAACATAAAAAAAAAACATACCCCTATTATATATATATTATGTTCGACGGCATTTCTGGACCGTCCCAGTGGGAAACGAGGTTGGAACTTGGAAGTGTGATGGATTGGAGAGTGCTATCAACGTTGTTTTTGATTTGATGGGTCTTATTTTGGTGTCCCCCTTTTAGTTGATGCTGTATAGTGGTGTCTTCATCAAACTTTAGTGGAATTTAGGGCCCATTTTCCGCACAATTCATTATACTCGCTGAAAAATTCTCTCTTATGCTTGGACATTGACCAAGATTTCATCTATTTTTGTTTTTGTGGTTCTCAAGTTTTCTCTAGACCAGCTTTATTTTCCTTAGCCTGAGAATATTCCAAGCTCCCCAATATCATTCTGACAACATCTAATAAGCTCAATAGCAATATTCACATATTCATTTTCTTTTAATTATTAGTGAAAAAGACCGAAAGGCTGGCTATTGATGATATGAGTCTTTCATCCTCCGCAAATGAATTTATATATAGCACGATTCTAATCGTAATAAAAAAAGAGAGTGAAGTACATCTTGTTGCTCAACAAAAGTTGTGGCTTATTTTAATTTGTTAGGAAAAAAATTGATTTGTGGTCCTTCTAAAATTTAAAATAGATCCAGTTAGTCAAAATTGTGGTCCTTATGAAATTTAAAGACACTTTAGTCTCTTAAAAAGATTAACATGAATATATTTTAAATTTAAAAGAAATCACGAATCAAATAAGGAACAAAAGATATTTTACTCTAAAGAAAAGACACATAAAAGATATTTTACTCTAAAGAAAAGGCACATAGCCCCACATTTCACAGATAACTTTGAACAATATTTGGAGCTCTGCAGTGGACTTTTCTCACCCACTTGAACATGTATGGGATACTTAGTTCCAACATGTTAACACAACTCAACTTTTTGCGCATGCATCTTATGCAATAACATCAAGAATCTAAAGATTGAATAATTACCCTATGTCTATTCCTAAATCACCACGATTATGATGAATTTATCAATTCAGGGTTCATGCACGAACATCTCTATTGTCATATAATTTCCCTAAATCGATCTATAAGGAGCAAACTCATAAAAAACTTTAAAAAGATAAATTCATTCAATTATATAAAGAGAAGAAATTAGAGACAAATTAACTCATAACAATAAGAATCAAATGGGGTCCATCTGCCCTTAACTACATAAGAATCTAGCGTAGCATATTGAAGTCAATAACAATGGAAAACAATAAAGAATCCCCAAACTCCATTGATGATAGCTTGTTGAATCTTCAGAGTTCCCAGCGCCTTTGTGAGTTTCACTCGCTCCCAATGCTCTAAAGCAGGAAGAACGTGTTTCTCTCTCCTCGATTTAGAATTCTTTCTCTCTTGATAATTCCCATTTGATTCGTCAAAAGCCCCCTTATCTATAGTGAAGAAATCATATCTTTTAATTTATCATAAGATCCCATGGAATCTTCACCAAAATCTACAATCATATCTTCAAATAGATGATTTTATAAATTATATCTGAATTGTAACAAATGAGGGCGTTCAAATGTTGATCAGCACATTCAAACGCGTTTAAGTGTAGTTTTCCCTTGTTGTGTTGTGTTCAAATGTTGGAAAGCACATTTGAGTGCGCTCATTTCCTGGGACTTATTTAATACTAGCGCATTCAAATGTTGGATGTGACATTTGAACAAGGTCCTTGAGGATAATTTCCTTTTCTCAGCGCATTTGAATGTTGAATGTGACATTAGAACGCGCTCCAACAAAGATTTTTCTTCATGTTGAGCACTTGAATGTTGATCTATAACATTTGAATGTTCTTATCCAGAAACTTCCTTTATATTTTCTCCATAGTTAGCACATTTAAATGTAGTAAATAACATTTGAATTAATTTAAATTCATTCTTGCTCAAATTTGTATTAATTTGCCTTCAAAACCAATAAGAACAAGATATGTTAGATAAAAATCCAATTTCCATAATTTTCAATATAAAACCTAAGTATTCATGCTCTTGACTATATAATTCATGCAATATTAGCCCTATAAACATGATAAACTAAAGGTTTATCAAACATTCAAATAATTGTCTTCTCCAAGGAGGAATATCTCGACATCCGAGTTGGCAGCCACCACAGTTATGCTCTTGTCTTCTTTCTTCGTTGGAATGATCTAATCCAGTTTCACAGTGCCGTTCTTTTCATCTTTTTGTAGAGTCCTTCAGTCCGACTTTTTATGATTGGGCTTTCCATAATAGAAGAACTTCAACTCATATTTTGACCTAGATCGGCCTCTGGACTTGTCATGACCTCAGCTCTTGCTATGACCCTGGGCGTCGAACCTTCCTCTATTCTCGGTCACATTTGCCTCAGATGTGCTGGTTACACCTCATTCCATTCTCTTGGATTCCTCATTCAGGAAGCTGTCTGTCACGACATCCATCTTCAATTTTCTATCAGGAGCCGAGTTGCTTAATGTCCCCACTAGTGTATCTCAATTTTCTGGTAACGAGCTCAACAACAGCAAAACTTGTATCTCATCATCAATTTTCATCTTGGCTTTAGACAACTGATTCAAAATACCTTTGTAGGTGTTGAGGTATGGGTCTAGCGGTTCTAGAACCATCAATGATGGGGGAGCCTAAATATTGCCCGAATGTCGTCCTTGTACTTCGTACAGTGCCCAACAAACAATTATGCTCATGTCGTCCTTGTATTCGAGCTTCACAAGTCTACGAACTAGGTGTGCTTTGTTCCTGGGAGTCTTCTTCTGAATCATGGACTCTAGCTTCGTTCACAGCTTGTACGCGTTCGTGAACTCGGACACATGCTCAAAGAGGCTTTTGTGAATATATTTCCTGATCATGGTTACTGTATTTTCACTCAGGATCTCCCACTCATTATCGGTTTTGCCTTCAATCTTCTCTTTAAGGATGATGGGCACATATAGATCTTTGCAGTACAAATGGTCTTCCATCATTGGTCTCCAGTAAGTGAAGTTGTCCGCGGCCAACTTGAACATATCTCCATCATGTGAGATTCCACTGGTCTACATCCCGTCTCCCTCAGAACCCGTCGAACCCGGGCTCTGATACCATCGTTAGAAACTTGATTCCCTCAAACTCGGCTAAAAAGCCTTTGCAGAAGTCAAACATCGAGCTAGGAGCTCGGCTCTTTATTCAGAGGTCTGCATGAATCACCAGGTCGGCTGGCACAACTGAAAAACAAAAAAAACACAGAGGAGAGAGAGAAGAACACAATAGATTTTAACGTGGAAAAACCTTCTTCTATGACAAGAAGTAAAAATCTACAGGACACTAGTCCAGAATCAAACTTCCACTATGAAAATAATGGGTTCAAAAGATCAAGCATCACCAACAATGGTGGTACACTCAAACCTCATCTATAATTGTGGTTTTCTCTCAAACTTCCCTAAGGAGATATAGCACTCAAGCTTCTTCCTAGAGGTGTTCTCAAAATCAAAGCTTTGAGTTTTTCACTCAAAATCATCAAATCTCACCAGTCAACTTTTTTCTTTTCTTTCTCTAATCTACCTTCATCCCACAACTAATATATTTATAGGGGAAGGTAGATGTTTAGGGTTTCTTAGACCTTTATGGGCTTTGAACTTAACATTAAGGAGGAAGCCCAATAATACTCACATAAAAAGATATATCTTTTTTTTTTAATTGATAAACCCCACTTTATTTATGTTATAATATAAGATAATTTCTCTCTTATTACATGAAAAAATTAAAGCGCTTAATTAATCTCTTTGTATGAACTACATTTAGTTATAACCTTTGGTTAATGCGCTTAATTAATCTCTTTGTATGAACTACATTTAGTTATAACCTTTGGTTAATTTGTTTATCTTTACTGATTGTAACTCTAGTTAGTTTAGTGTGTGGCAAATCTTCTTTAGTCTTTCTTTTCCCTGTTAACTTTTCGATACAGTTGTTGCTTTTCTAAACAGTGTGTAAAAGCTTTTGCTCATCTGAGAAAGAACAAAAGATATTCTTGAATGTTTTTGGATTCTGGTTTGCTGTCATAATATGGTATCATATCTTTGTATCAACTACAGTTAGTTGTAATCTTTAGTTAGTTTATTTTTAACTCTGATTAGTTTAGTATTATTGGATTGGTGGGGCCCAAATTAATGAAAGTCGTAATATATTGTTTATAAGAGATATTTAGATACTAAATTGTCAGAGAAAGGATGCGAATAAAAAGAAAAAGAGAAAAAAAAGAGAAACGAGCTTTAGAAAAACACAAGCCCATATATGAAGATTTTCTAAGGAAGAAATCTATCACAATTGCCGAAGAAGAATACCTTGCAGAGTTGGATTTCTATCCTTTTTATAGAGAGAAATACTTGTATTAAGCACTTATGAGTAAATCAATCCTTTAGATAATGAAATTCTTTGGTTATTATTGAGACCGAATGAATTTTATTGTAATCTCATTATTCATAATAAATATTTTTTGAATTTTGTCATATAATTTTTACTCTTGATATCGAAGTTATTTTCCGAAACAGACTCAGAATTATCGGCCTGGGCTTCGAGACACAACAAGTGTGTGGTAAGTGGTAAAGTTTCTTTTGCTCTTTCTTTTCCCTGTCAGCTTTTCGGTACTGTTGTTGCTTTTCTAAACAGTGTGTAAAAGCTTTTGCTTTTCTGAGAAACAATAAAAGCGGTTGTTCAATGTTTTTCGATTCTGGTTTGCTGCTTTAGGATGGTATCAGATCTTTGCATTAACTAAAGTTAATTGTAACCTTTAGTTACTTAGTTTATCTTTACTTATTGTAACTTTGGTTAGTTTAGGGTGTGGTGTGGTAAAGTTTCTTTAATCTTTCTTTTCCCTGTTAGCTTTTCGGTACTGTTGTTGCTTTTCTAATCAGTGAGTAAAAGCTTTTGCTCTTCAGAGAAACAATACAAGAGATATTATTCAATGTTTTTCGATTGTGGTTTGCTGTTATCAGATCATATGTTATTCTTCTTTTTTAATAAATCATCGCATGATTTTTTTAGTGAACATCACGAGATTCACAAGCTGTAAAAAGCTTACCTTCTTTGAGTAAAACAAATTAAGTTTTTATGCTTTTTTATTTTTAAAATTATTGAAGAGATAAGAAATTATATAGTTTAAAAAAGTCCAGGTCTCATCACTCATGTTATGGCGAAAGTGACAAAATTATAAACAGCAGAATTAGCAAGTAATCGCCACTCAGATACCAAAACTTTTATTGTAAGTGGGGCGTGACGATGGAATTCATAATCCCGTATTCATTAATCATATGAAACAATTATATCACACAATAACTTAAGCTTATAAAAAAAGTCCATCAATGATTTTATAATCAATTCAACTCACAATTTTAAGTTTATAAATGAAATCCATCAATATTTTTGCAAGAATCCGTTTACAAATACTTTTTATAAATTTTTGTAAATTACAATACATACTCTCCTCAGGAGAACGTAGGGTAACATAGTATTCTCCATGAAGAACAAAATGTAGTTTATAAATAAATTTTTTGTAAATATAATACTCCCTTACTTGTATGGGAAAAATGTTTCTGCAGTTACTGCAGATAAGTTATCTGTATTTATTCCCAAAATGACGTCATTTTGGTATTGAAATCTTAAAAAATTATAAATATAAAGACTATTATAACCCTGCAGAAATAAGTTATCTGTATTTATTCCCAAAATGAACCCTATTTTTATATAATATATTTCTCAAACACATGCATTTGACTAGTTCAACAATCAAACTGAGACTCAACAACAAAAATGGACTTAGCTTCGAATGAATTTCTTTAACTAACCCGATGGATCAAAGTTTGATTTTTGAACTTTATAATACCGTAGTTCATAATATAAGCCCAACTGCACATTAAAAAAAAAAATTCCTCCACTTAAAAAATAAAAGTCAAGAACATTCTGATGATAAAAGAGATAAAGTGTTTAGGAGTTGGTTAGTGGTGAGCGATCAATAAGATTTTAGATTCAAACATTAACATCACCAATTATATATATATATATATATATATATATATATATATATATATATATATATATATATATATATATGAGACATGTTATATTTTTATTTTTTTTGTTTACAAACTCAATTATGTATTTCGCAAAGTATACACTCAAGTATTTGTACTCTACTGAGTAAATAATCGAGTTTGTAAAAATTTATAAATAAAAAATTTGTAAATATAAGTGATAAGACTCTGAAATGAGACTTGAGAGACAGTAAAGTCAGTTGTTATATATATATGACCCCAATGGGCATACAGTCTATCAAAGTATGAAAGCTATAGATCGCCACCAAAGAGGTCAGTGTCCTCAATGGGCACATGACAAAACACTTGCTCACACTCGACTGACCAATGCAATGCGGTGCGTCATGTTAAAGGTATCTTTTTATGGTCTCCACCTCTCTACCAAAGCACTAGTAAAGGCGAAATCCATCTGAAATACGTAAGACAAATATCAGTTCATATGTGAACAACTCACTAATTTATAAAGATTAGTGTACACACAATATAATACATTACATTTTAAAAAACATCCCTGAATATGACACATGCTTGCATGTATGAAACCGGCCTCTGTAAGGTACTTAGTGATCACGGGTGGAATGTTATCATAAGGGGGTCCCCTCTGCAATTTACCACGTCGAGTTTTCAGCCCTCGGATCTTATCCTCGTTCCATACGGTCCGTGAAACATAGTTGCGTTGTGTCTTTCTCCGAAATACCTCACACCTGTATGGTCTAGGAAGGACATGTGTAGTGGGATTGAAAGACTCTGACTCGTGCTCGGATGTAGACCAAGGAGACTTGGATGATGACGAATCAGACATAATAATATGCTATTAAAAATTACAAATTGATTATTATAATTAATTTAATTTGAAATAATTTACAACCCTAGTCCAAGATTTTAAAAAAATAGAATTTTTTTTATTAAAAATCTATGTGCATATATTATAATTCCCTGTAATTATCTTAAGTCATTAATCATACCATATGTGACTAACAATTTCCTAAATTAATAAAAAAATTCTAAGTCATTAACAATTTTCTAAGCCACTAACAATATCCTATGTCACTAGTATAACCTATCTATAGCTATAAAATCCAAAAATATAGAAAGCATATATTGAGACTTACATGACTGACAAAGCTTTGATGTGCAAACCACTAAAGGAGAAATCTAGAGAAAAGTCAGCAAAACTTAGAGAGAAAGTGTGAAGTGAAAAAGTGAAAAAATGAGGGTATAGATAGAGTTGGGCGTGACTGAGTGCAATAGATCCAAAATTAGTTTCGAAATATCTATGTTTTTGTAAATAATTATTAAAACAATAATGTTTTAAATTTTTTTTGCATATATATATATATATATATATATATATATATACATATAGGATTTTATTAGTTTCATTTAACATAAGATAGTTATCTTATGTTGTAGAGATAAAATAGGTGGGTCCCACCCACTCTTACAAGAAAAAAGAAAAAGAAAAAGGAAAAGAAAAAGGTGGAGTACGAAAATCGAAGTGAGAGAAAATGAGAGATGATATCTTATGTAAAAGGAGAATAATATTTTCCATACATATATATGGAAAAAACTTCTCATATTGCATGAGAAGTGTTTGCTCATGTTGTGATCATTCAATTTGCATGCAATTTTTTTTGAAATAAGTATAGGGCCCACATTAGTTGAACCACAACATAAGAAAATAAATATTCTAATGTAACATGAGAAAATCAAAACTTATATACGTCTAGTTGAGTCACAACAATAGAAAATAAATATTCTAATACAACAACATAGAAAATCAAAGCTTATGTGTGTGTGTGTTGGGGGGAATTATTTCCAACCGAAACAAAAAATGTGGGACCTGTGGATTTAAAAGAAGAAAAGAAAGAAAATGATGGCATTTATTTTGATGTCTCTATAACAGGATATTATTGTCTCATATAGGACCTGTGGATTTAAAAGAAGAAAAGAAAGAAAATGATGGCATTTATTTTGATGTCTCTATAACATGAAATTATTGTCTCATATAGCATAAAAGAAGTATATATATATATATATATATATATATATATATATATATATAATTTTATCATTTTATATAAGAAAATTTTCTCATATTATATTCACAATTAAAAGGTGAATCCCATATTAATTTTTTTATGGACTCCACTCATATATTATGTAAATTACATGAGAAAATATTCTTATATAAAATGAAAAAAATTAATTCTCATATATATACATATATATGGATTACAATTATGTTGTATTAACGTAATTTATGCTGGAGTGAATCATATCATGTATTAGTTAAAAAGAAGCAGCACGTGTGTTGACAGAATCGGCTACGTATGAACAATAGCTACCCCAAGTATGAACAATAGGAAACTCTTCCTCTTTCTATTTTTTAAAATAAACAATGGCTACCCTAAGAAGTCAAAATGAATGAGCAGCAAAGAAAAAATAAAGTAAAATAAAATAATGAGAGAGAACTTATGAGTGGACAGGACAGAAGAATTGATGTGTGGGGATAGGGCTATCATTTTTTTTTTTTTGAAAAAAATGTAAAGATTTAATTATGTATTTTATTAACTTTTTTAGTGAAGACAATTGCAACTCATTTATGATTCATTTTGATTTTATTTTTACCTTTTTTATAGATATTTTTAATTTTTTTTTATTATTACGTACTATAGCCAATATTAAATCTTCCATCAACAATTTACCTTTAGCTTTTTTTTTTAATTATTAGGGAAAAGACCAAAAGGCTGGCTATTAATGATATGAGTCTTGCGTGCTCCGCAAAACAATTTATATAGCACGGTTGTAATCGTACCAAGAAAAGGCACATAGCATAGCATCACATTCCACAAATAACTGTTAACAGTATTTGGAGCTTTGGACTGAACTTTTCTCACCCACTCAAACACTCCTCCCTCCCATAAAAAGTATAGGATACTATTTTTGGCATAATATCTCTAACCTAATTAATTAATAAATTACATATAATCAAGCAATTAAGCATGTATAAGTGGGTGGAATTAAGTAAAAGACCTAATTAAATAAATTAGGAGCACTTTTGAAAGAAAACGTATTGAATTAAGTTACCAAAGAAAGAAAAAAAAATTAGGGGCACTTTTGAGATAAAAAGTACAGTTAGTGAAAATTATGAGGTAAAAATGTGTGTAGGAAAAAGTACCCAAAATATAAAAGTAAAAGTAGAAGTAGAAATATTAATAGAAAAATATTCCAGACCTTTGAGTAAAATTTGAAAGAGAACGAAGTTAAATAGATAGATAAGCTTATACCCGGTGGAAGTAACTTAACTATGTTAAGTGTAAAAAATCACAAAACCCCTTCCTTTTTATTCATCTTCTTCGACGATAACAGAGGGAGAGAAGGGAGAGAAACCATTCTTGAAACTCCAAAACATATCTTTCTTATTTATTGGCTAAATAAACCCATTCCAAAGCCAAAATCACTTAGAATCTTGCCTTCATATTGAATCCAACCTTGGTTTTGAGTGGAAAGCTTGGTGGAGAGAGATATCTCCTTATAAAGTTTTGACCCCCTTGAAGATTGTTCCCTTCCATGGGAGCTTAGGGAACACCCATTCCTTGGTTGTGTGATCGTTTGTGGTGAGTTTTCACCCTATTTCATACATTTCCTTGAGATTTTGATGAATAGTGGTTTGTGGGTTTATAAGTTTGAGCCTGATTGAGGTTAACCCCTTTGGAATGTTGCTTGGAATGAGAAATGAATGGTAGAAATGAGTTTAGGTTGTCATTTTAGCACACTTTGATATTTGAGAAAATTATGCTTGAAATTAAGGATTTTCTTGAATGGTAAGCCATTGTTTGATTGTAGGTTTGATTGTGTTCCTTATATTGATAGGATTGAGGTAAGAGAACCAAGTGGAGTGACCAACCCTTGTGGTTGTCTTCAATTGAGAAAGGAAAGCTTTGAGGAAAGTTCAAGTGTAAGGTAAACCTTCGGACCTTGGGGTTGATCCCCTGGAGTGATCCACCATCTCCATTGAGGAGGAGTGATATGTAATGATAATAATAAATGTATGCTCATGCATTGATAAATGTTATGGTTTATTAATGATCGTTGATTGATTATCAATTGTTATGGTGATATTTGACTGTAAATATTGATTGAGGTTATGATTAATAGTATTATGATGAGGATGATTGGTATGAACTTCTCTTGGAAACAGCCCTATGTGGATCTCCACGTGGTCAAAGCCCAAGAGAAACAACCCTATGTGGATCTGTAAGAACCCGCACCGCTAATTAAGGTAATTAGCGAATTAATTATGATAATTAGGAAATAATTCCATAATTGACCCTAATATTTATTAATGGGCTTAGATAATTATATTGAGTGAGTAAAAATGCTGAAAGTCGCTTTTCGGAAGGAAAGCGCAGATACCGGTTCTGCTACTCGGTATAAATGCGTACCGGAAAAGTATCCCGGAAAATTATAACGAATGCATGATAATTACTAGAATATTATGTAGGACTTGTAAAACAAGTTTCAAGTCAAAATGACGTAATCTGATGCCAGAACTGATACTGGCTATGGAAAAGCGCGTACCGGAAAGGTGCTCCGAAAAATAAAATAAAAATATGACAAATCTTAGAAAAATGCGTAGGTCTAGAATCCGAAGTTTGGGATCAATATCTTTTACTTTGCGATTAAGGCTTATACTGCGCGTGTGTGGCCTTGTGCCTATAAATAGACCCACTTGGCACAAAACCCTAGACATCCTAAACTACCCTACGTGAGTGGCTGCTGCCTTGTGAGGAAAACACTATTTCATTGCCTCCCTCACCATTCTTGAAACCAAGTCTTCATCTTTGCTTGGTTCCTTCCCTTCTTCTTCATCAAAACACCTTGTGGGAGTGTGTGGGTGACTTGTGAGTGTGGAAAGTCATTCTTGGGAGTGTTCTGCCTCTGTGCATGTGAGGTTTGAGGGCTGTGGTGTTGTCTCCATGGTTATGAACCATTGTTCATGCCATTAGAGGTTGCAAGAAGCCTCCTTTGGTGCCAAGAACCAACATTTGGTGTGGCATTTTCGTGTCCTTGGGTGTGCTGGACTTGTGTGCAGTATTGAGAGCTCCAAAGTCACCTTGAACTACTGACCAAGCTTTGGGGTAAGTCACCTTAACTTGATCATGTGTTTTTATGGCTTAAAGGTGATATCTTGGTATGTTAATGAGTTTAACATGTAACCAACACATAAGTGAACCTAAAATGAACTAAAGATGCATACTTTAACGTGTACATGTATTAAAAGTTGGATCTTTGGGATGGATATTCACGAAATGCAGACACTGCATTCTGTCGTGAGATATCCGGATATTTGTCGAACAGATATCCGGATATCAGTATCCGGATATGGTATCCGGATATTGATATCCGGATATGGGGTCTGGGTATCCGGATATGACATATCCGGATATGTCCAGTGTGATATCCGGATATGGCATATCCGGATATGACCCTTCTGATATCCGGATATCCTGGGTTCTGCGCAGACAGTAGCTTTACTGTATGAACAGTAAGCTTTTGGGTGTGTGTGGACCCTAGTTTAAGGAAGTTGAACTTCTGTAATAAAGGAACTAAGTCAGAATCACATGATTAAGGGCTTGTGGCTTTGTTGGAAGCCTTAAGACGTAAAACGTAAAGGAAAGGCGTAGTCTTTAAGTTGTATGCTTGTGATGCATTAATATTGACTTGTTAATGGTCCATATCAGATTGTGATACTGCTGTTTGTGGACTTGTGAGTGGTTGGACTCTTGGCTTGGATAGCTAGCTTGCAAGGTAAGCTTTCGTGTCCTCGGTTTAGCCATTTTGATGTTCCACCATGTCCCATGGGGATGGGTTTATGCATGCTGTGTTACATGCTTTGATTATTTTGGAAATGCTGTTGAGCTGGTTATATGTAATGAGCATTATGATATGCATGTGGTGTCCACCTAGACGGCAATCCTGAGTATGTAGTACATACAAGATGGAGAAGTATGTGGGTGAGGTGCAGGTAGTATCCATGTACTCATGTAGGCATAGACGTATTCCTACATTTCTCTGGCCAGTAGATTTGAAAGCACACATGACATGATTAATTGCTGCATCGCATGATTTTAGAACTTATACTGTAATACTGTTTTTAGAACTTATATTACACATGTAAGTGAGCTTGGGGTGGAGACTCCTTGAGGACCCCTTGTCTTACTGAGATTTCTTGTTAGAGATCTCACCCCACGTTTGGGGATGCTTATTTCAGGATCAGGTAATGTTGAGGGCTCAGGTGGCAGGAGGCCAGAGCTGAGCTGATTGATGATGTGCTGGATTTACTGCTATGTTTTCCGACTGTTGTTTATGTTTTCTGCTGAGCTTATGTTATGACTGTTATTGGGCATTGTCGCCTTATTTGGTGAGCATGGGGTGTGTCCATGCCACATGGTTTGACTATTGTCTTTTGGTTTAATGTTGTAATTAAAGTATCAGGATTTTGACCCAGGCTACCTGTGTAGACCTGTGGCTTTAGATACTCACTTATATTTATGTACGAGGTATTCAGTTAGTTGTCTTGCAATCTACATACAGGCAGTATTTTTATGAAAATGATTAAGTAATCAAGTTGGTTAAGTTAATGACGTCATAATTGAACTAAAGAAAAAGTTATTCCGCATTTTAATTAAGCGTGGCTTAATACGATAGTGTGTTAACAATCCGGGTTAACACGGGCTGTTACATTTTATGGTATCAGAGCACTTTATAGGGAAAAGCCTGTATGTATTGCAATAACTTAGGATGTGTCGTTGCATGTCTACTTTGTGTTCTCTCTAACTGGTGTGTGTTATGATAATGCATATGTGACCACAGGGCGTGGGCCTGATCAACTCATTCTTTGTGTAACTTGTGCAGAGTCATGGTGCCACCGAGGAGGAACACGAGTACTAGTGAGGATCAGACGGATCCTGTCCTGGCTGCATTGGCTGAGATGCAGGCGGCCCGACTAGCCGACCAGGAAGCCACGAGGCTGGCGAACCGGGCGATGCTGGACGCTATTAGAGATGCGAACCGGCAAACCACGACAGAGGTTCTGGAGGAGAACCGGATGGCCAACATGACGATGATGAGGGTCATGTTGGAGGAGTTGAGGGCTGGTCCTGCTGCGGGCCAGGGTCCTCCACCACCTCCACCTCCGCCTAGTCAACAGGAGGACACCCAGAGCCAGATGGGCGAGGGTAGTCATTTGACGGTGGCTATGCAGACTATCCCCGTAATTGCTGAGGATCGTGACGAGATCGATCGCCGGCTGAATGCTTTCCGCAAGCATAAGCCACCTACCTTCGACGGATCGTATGATCCCATTGCTGCTGCCAGATGGCTACAGGCGCTGGACAAGATTTTCCGGATTATGCAGTGCACTGATCCGCAGAAGCTGCTGTTCGCCACTTATATGCTGGAGGGCGAGGCCCATGAGTGGTGGACCAACCTGTCTCAGGTCTATGAGATGCAGGGTCATGTGATGACGTGGCCATTCTTCGAGGAGAGCTTCTTGGGTCAGTACTTCCCTTATGACTCACAGGAGAGGAAGCAAGGAGAGTTTGACCGGTTGGTGCAGGGCTCGTTGTCTGTCGACGAGTACCTGGCCAAGTTTAATGAGCTGGTCAAGTTCTCTCATTTCCGCATGGCGAGGCCTACTCCTACATTCTTGGCTGCTAAGTTCCGCAGGGGACTTAATGAGGATATTGCTGGACATCTCGCTGGTTCTGCTTCGAGAGACTTCGGAGCGTTGGTGCAGCAGTGCCGCGACATCGAAGACTACTGCCAGGCGAGTCAGGCCAAGAGGGCCAAGGTTGAGGTGCCACAGAGCGCTGGTGGTTCTACTCCCTGGAAGAACAAGAAATTTGCCAACAAGGGCAAGGGTAAACCACCATTGGCGGCTAAGCAAGCGCCAAATCAGTTCAGGAAGACTGCTGCTTCGGGGAACGCCGCTAGACCTCCTGCTCCCAGATGTTCGGGATGTGGGAAGTCACATTTCGGGCCGTGTTCTACCGGTCAGCTGATATGCTTCCAGTGTGGCAAGGAGGGCCACTACTCCAGAGATTGCCCGACGGCGAGAGTTGCTGCAGTACAGGCTGTGCCATTGCAGATGGTTCCTACTGGGGTACCAGCAGTGCCACCTACTACCGGACGAGTCTACACGCTTGATCGTCAGCAGTCGGACAGAGCTCCGAACCTGGTCAGAGGTACTGTTACCATTGGTGGATCAACTATTGATGTTTTGTTTGATTCCGGGGCAACGCACTCTTTTGTTGCTACCCCTATTGCTGTGGGGCTTGAGTTGCCCAGTGATGTGCTTTCTCCACCGATGCGGGTTACCACCGCCACCGGAGAAAAATGTTTGACCTCCACTGTTCATCGCGATGTAGCGTTTCAGTGGGATGGCCGTGACTTCTTGGTAGATCTGATAGGATTACCGATGGCCAATCTTCAAATTATTCTGGGCATGGATTGGTTGTCCAGAAACTGTGCAATGATTGACTGTTGTGCCAAGAAAGTGGTGATGTCTCCGGGTGGGTCCACAGCCAGTTCCTCACCGTTCATTTCAGTCCTGCAGGCGAGGAGGGCCTTGAGAGCAGGGGCATTTGGCTATGTCATGTTGGGAGGTTTGGTGAGTGGGACACAGGAGGATCTCACTGGCATTCCTGTGGTGAGGGAATTCCTCGAGGTGTTTCCTGAGGAGATTCCTGAGTTTCCACCACAGAGGGAGATAGAGTTCTCCATTGATTTATTGCCTGGTGTGGGGCCTATATCGTTGGCTCCATACCGGATGTCGCCACCAGAGTTGGCGGAGCTGAAGAAGCATATCGAGGAGCTTTCAGCAAAAGACTTTATTCGGCAGAGTGTGTCTCCCTGGGGAGCACAGGTCATTTTTGTGAAAAAGAAAGATGGGACCATGCGGTTGTGCACCGACTACAGACAGTTGAACAAGGTGACAATCAAGAACAAGTACCCTCTTCCACGCATTGATGATTTGCTGGATCAGCTCAGGGGTGCTTGCGTGTATTCCAAGATTGACCTCCGGTCCGGTTACCATCAGATACGGGTAAAGCCGGAGGATGTCCCAAAGACAGCGTTTCGCTCGAGGTACGGGCACTACGAGTACTTGGTGATCCCGTTTGGACTCACCAATGCACCCGCAGTGTTCATGGACTACATGAACAGGATCTTCCAGCCGTACCTAGATCAGTTTGTGATCGTCTTCATTGACGACATTTTGATCTACTCCAAGACGGAGGAGGAGCATACCGAGCACTTGAAGATTGTGTTGCAAGTGCTAAAAGAGAAAAAGCTTTATGCTAAGCCGTCGAAATGTGAGTTCTGGCTCAAGGCGGTTAAATTTCTGGGTCATGTAATTTCTGCTAATGGAGTTGCAGTTGATCCTAACAAGATTGAGGCCGTGATGGACTGGGAGAGGCCCAAGACGGTTACAGAAGTGAGAAGCTTCTTGGGTTTGGCAGGCTACTATCGGAGGTTCATAGAAGGATTTTCCAAGATGGTGCTACCGATGACTCGCCTTACCCGAAAGGAGACTCCATTTGTGTGGACACATGAGTGTGAGGAGTGTTTCCAGGAGTTAAAGGAGAGACTGACTACTGCTCCTGTGTTAGTCCTTCCTGATCCTGCGGAGCAATTCGAGTTATACTGCGATGCCTCTGGTAAAGGACTTGGCTGTGTGCTGATGCAGAAAGGGAAAACGGTTGCTTACGCTTCAAGACAGTTGAAACCTCATGAGGAGAACTACCCGACTCACGACTTGGAGTTGGCAGCCATTGTTTTTGCTTTCAAGATTTGGAGGCATTACTTGTTTGGCATGAAGTTTGCTGTATTCAGTGATCACAAGAGCCTGAAGTATCTGTTTGACCAGAAGGAGTTGAACATGAGACAACGAAGATGGATGGAGTTCTTGAAGGACTACGACTTTGAGTTGAGGTACCATCCTGGCAAGGCCAATGTGGTAGCCGATGCTTTGAGTCGGAAATCCGTGAGCTTATCCAGTTTAATGATGAACGACTACGAGGTGATCGAGAAGTTCAGAGACTTGAGAGTGAACTCCTTGTTTGGGGGCGCACTGCTCGAAATGGAAACAGCAGAAGTGATCAATGAGCTGATGGAAAAGATCAAAGAGGCGCAAGTGCAAAGAGAATGCCTTGATTACGTGAAGAACCAGGACGGTGTGTCTTGGAATGATGATGGTTTATTGTTGTTCCAGAAGAGGATTGTTATTCCTCGAGGGCCATTGACTGAGGAGGTTATGGCAGAGGCTCATAAGGGCCGGTTCACTATCCACCCTGGTGCCACAAAAATGTACCAGGACCTAAAAAGGAATTTTTGGTGGCCGGGCATGAAGAAGGACATAGCGGTCTACGTGTCCAAATGCCTTATTTGTCAGAAGGTAAAGATCGAGCACCAGAAACCGTCTGGTAAACTTCAACCTCTGGAGATTCCACAGTGGAAGTGGGAGAGTATTTCCATGGATTTCGTGGTGGGATTGCCTAAAACTCAGGCTGGTTGTGACTCTATCTGGGTCATTGTGGACAGATTGACCAAGTCTGCCCATTTTCTTCCAGTGAAGGTGAGCTTCACTACAGAGCAGCTGGCCAAGCTATACGTCCGCGAGATTGTGAGGCTTCACAGGGTGCCCGAGAATATCATCAGTGATAGAGACCCGAAGTTCACATCTCGGTTCTGGGAGGCGCTGCAGGAGGCTTTTGGTACGCAGTTGAGATTGAGTACCGCCTATCACCCTCAGACTGACGGACAGACTGAGCGGACCATCCAGACATTGGAGGACATGTTGAGAGCTTGCACGTTGGAGCAGGGTTCTGCATGGGATAGGTACCTTCCGTTGGTTGAATTCTCGTACAACAACAATTTTCATGCTAGTCTGGGCATGGCACCCTACGAGGCGCTGTATGGTAGGAGGTGTCGGACTCCTACTTGCTGGTCTGAGGTTGGAGATAAAGAGCTGTTTGGCTTGGACTTTGTCCAAGATACTACCCTACAGATCCAGATGATCAGGGAAAAGTTGAAGCAGGCGCAGAATCGCCAGAAGAGCTACTACGATGTCAAGCATCGACCACTGGAGTTCAGTGAGGATGAGCACGTGTTTGTGAAACTTTCACCTGTCACTGGTGTTGGACGGGCACTCGGCGTGAGGAAGTTGAGCCCGCGATTCATTGGGCCCTACCAGATCCTTGGTAGAGTAGGACCAGTTGCCTATCGACTCGCCTTACCTCCGAACTTGGCCAACATCCACGACGTGTTTCACGTGTCTCAGCTTCGGAAGTACATAGCCGATCCTTCGCACGTGGTGCAGCCGGATGACGTGGAGGTTCGGGAGAACCTAAAGACTCCCGTCGGACCACTCAAGATTCTCGATCGAGGCGAGAAACAGCTTAGGAGTAAGATCATTCCGATGGTCAAGGTGCAGTGGACTGGGCGTAGTCCCGAGGAGTGCACATGGGAGCGAGAGGATGAGCTTCTCCGACAGTATCCCGACTTTCGAGACAGGTATGTTTCTGATTTTGAGGACAAAATCCTTAAAAGGTGGGGTGAATGTAAGAACCTGCACCGCTAATTAAGGTAATTAGCGAATTAATTATGATAATTAGGAAATAATTCCATAATTGACCCTAATAATTATTAATGGGCTTAGATAATTATATTGAGTGAGTAAAAATGCTGAAAGTCGCTTTTCGGAAGGAAAGCGCAGATACCGGTTCTGCTACTCGGTATAAATGCGTACCGGAAAAGTATCCCGGAAAATTATAACGAATGCATGATAATTACTAGAATATTATGTAGGACTTGTAAAACAAGTTTCAAGTCAAAATGACGTAATCTGATGCCAGAACTGATACTGGCTATGGAAAAGCGCGTACCGGAAAGGTGCTCCGAAAAATAAAATAAAAATATGACAAATCTTAGAAAAATGCGTAGGTCTAGAATCCGAAGTTTGGGATCAATATCTTTTACTTTGCGATTAAGGCTTATACTGCGCGTGTGTGGCCTTGTGCCTATAAATAGACCCACTTGGCACAAAACCCTAGACATCCTAAACTACCCTACGTGAGTGGCTGCTGCCTTGTGAGGAAAACACTATTCCATTGCCTCCCTCACCATTCTTGAAGCCAAGTCTTCATCTTTGCTTGGTTCCTTCCCTTCTTCTTCATCAAAACACCTTGTGAGAGTGTGTGGGTGACTTGTGAGTGTGGAAAGTCATTCTTGGGAGTGTTCTGCCTCTGTGCATGTGAGGTTTGAAGGCTGTGGTGTTGTCTCCATGGTTATGAACCATTGTTCATGCCATTAGAGGTTGCAAGAAGCCTCCTTTGGTGCCAAGAACCAACCTTTGGTGTGGCATTTTCGTGTCCTTGGGTGTGCTGGACTTGTGTGCAGTATTGAGAGCTCCAAAGTCACCTTGAACTACTGACCAAGCTTTGGGGTAAGTCACCTTAACTTGATCATGTGTTTTTATGGCTTAAAGGTGATATCTTGGTATGTTAATGAGTTTAACATGTAACCAACACATAAGTGAACCTAAAATGAACTAAAGATGCATACTTTAACGTGTACATGTATTAAAAGTTGGATCTTTGGGATGGATATTCACGAAATGCAGAAACTGCATTCTGTCGTGAGATATCCGGATATTTGTCGAACAGATATCCGGATATCAGTATCCGGATATGGTATCCGGATATTGATATCCGGATATGGGGTCTGGGTATCCGGATATGACATATCCGGATATGTCCAGTGTGATATCCGGATATGGCATATCCGAATATGACCCTTCTGATATCCGGATATCCTGGGTTCTGCGCAGACAGTAGCTTTACTGTATGAACAGTAAGCTATTGGGTGTGTGTGGACCCTAGTTTAAGGAAGTTGAACTTCTGTAATAAAGGAACTAAGTCAGAATCACATGATTAAGGGCTTGTGGCTTTGTTGGAAGCCTTAAGACGTAAAACGTAAAGGAAAGGCGTAGTCTTTAAGTTGTATGCTTGTGATGCATTAATATTGACTTGTTAATGGTCCATATCAGATTGTGATACTGCTGTTTGTGGACTAGTGAGTGGTTGGACTCTTGGCTTGGATAACTAGCTTGCAAGGTAAGCTTTCGTGTCCTCGGTTTAGCCATTTTGATGTTCCACCATGTCCCATGGGGATGGGTTTATGCATGCTGTGTTACATGCTTTGATTATTTTGGAAATGCTGTTGAGCTGGTTATATGTAATGAGCATTATGATATGCATGTGGTGTCCACCTAGACGGCAATCCTGAGTATGTAGTACATACAAGATGGAGAAGCATGTGGGTGAGGTGCAGGTAGTATCCATGTACTCATGTAGGCATAGACGTATTCCTACATTTCTCTGGCCAGTAGATTTGAAAGCACACATGACATGATTAATTGCTGCATCGCATGATTTTAGAACTTATACTGTAATACTGTTTTTAGAACTTATATTACACATGTAAGTGAGCTTGGGGTGGAGACTCCTTGAGGACCCCTTGTCTTACTGAGATTTCTTGTTAGAGATCTCACCCCACGTTTGGGGATGCTTATTTCAGGATCAGGTAATGTTGAGGGCTCAAGTGGCAGGAGGCCAGAGCTGAGCTGATTGATGATGTGCTGGATTTACTGCTATGTTTTCCGACTGTTGTTTATGTTTTCTGTTGAGCTTATGTTATGACTGTTATTGGGCATTGTCGCCTTATTTGGTGAGCATGGGGTGTGTCCATGCCACATGGTTTGACTATTGTCTTTTGGTTTAATGTTGTAATTAAAGTATCAGGATTTTGACCCAGGCTACCTGTGTAGACCTGTGGCTTTAGATACTCACTTATATTTATGTACGAGGTATTCAGTTAGTTGTCTTGCAATTTACATACAGGCAGTATTTTTATGAAAATGATTAAGTAATCAAGTTGGTTAAGTTAATGACGTCATAATTGAACTAAAGAAAAAGTTATTCCGCATTTTAATTAAGCGTGGCTTAATACGATAGTGTGTTAACAATCCGGGTTAACACGGGCTGTTACAGGATCTTTCTTGGAGGTTCGTAGATTGAGGTTAGGGACTTCCCTTGAAAATAGTCCTATGTGAATCTCCATGTGCTAAGAACCTAAGAGAAAAAGCCCTTCGTGGATCTCTTGGAAGTCCATGTGATGTTTAAGGATAAGATTATGTTAAGTTGTTGTTATTATATATTCCCCGGAAGTGAACCTTTGGGTGGAGTGATCTCCAAGGACCCCTGATTTACTGTGGTGTATTCGTACATCTCATCTCGTGTGGTGGGGCATCATTTCAGGTGTTAGCAGAGATTATACTGAACGAGGCAAAGGGCCCAAGTAGCTGGCCTATCATAGATGACATTTTGAGATTTCTTACCTTGTAGAAATCCCTATGTATAGGATATTTTGATGCATTAGTTGTATATGAATGCATCTAGGACTTAGAAGTTGATCATTGATGTTTTATAGCCTTTGTGCACCTATTTTGGGACTTTGATCACTTGTTATTTCTAAGTCTTTGGTATGTAATCATTTCGAATAATGTTGTTGTAGATATTGACACATTAATGGAATGTGATGCTACGTTCTTGTCATTTTGACTTGTAGAATGAATTATGAAAATGATGTAACTATTGAAGCATTACATGATGTATGAATGTCAATCAGGTCTTATGGTGTGGGGGAGTTAATTCTCCAAAGGAAAATAGGTGAAAACAGAAGAGGGCATGTGTTGCCCAGTTGGTGAGCGTGAAAATGCAAAAAAGGGCATTAAGCACGCTTACTCCGAAGAAAAAAGGGAAGTCCCGTGTTGGAGAGTGTTGTAACACGCTAATGAGCGTTCAAACGCGCAAAAAATGCAAAGAATACATGTAGTGGGCATTAAAATGCGCTATAGGGCATTACAACGTGCTATAGTGTTATTTCCTTTGGGTCCCGAGCATTTTAACGCATTATTGAGCGTTGAAACATGCTACCGGAATGAAAAATGGGTTCAATGAGCGGTTCAAAACGCTTTGGAGAGCGTTAAAATCCATTACCCGAAATCAACACACACATAGTTTAGTAAAACTTGTATAACTTGAGCTACGATGCTCCAAATTAAGTGAGGTTTGAACTATGTGAAGATAACACATAAGGCTATAACTCTATAAATCTTTAGAACCATTGTTTGAGTATATCAATACCATTTTAGGATTGAATTTGATGCTACAACTTTGGAAGTTCAATTTTGAAAGTTATTTTGCAAGTTTAATAACTCCGGCTATACTTGACCAAATGACTAATGTTATACCCTTCTAGAAAGTCCTAGAGGTCTAGTTTCACTTTCTTAAGTGTTAGAGTTAATAGTTATGTTGATGTTAATGTATGAAAACCCCATAAACATGTCTGTTAAAGAACATTATGATATTAAGTAAGAATTTAACTAATCCGCAATGTCACACAGTTATACTTATCTCATTGGTTATTTTAAATATGGTATTGCTTAAAAGGGAAAAGGAACAAGGTTATAAAAAGAAAAAGTTTATCCGTATTTTAATTGAACTAATGTGATTGAAATTGCGTTTAATATCATAAAGCAATGATAACAAACCGGTTCTAGAACGAGGTGTTACACTCGGAAATCAAAATTGCATTCTTTAGTTCCAACATGTTAACAAAGCTGACAACTCAACTTTTTGCGCATGCATCTCATCATTTTTTGAGGAGAAAACATGTGCAATATCTCATTAATCTTTTTACTATTTTAATTTGTTAAAGCCAGGTATGTCTGACTAGTTTTCTTTTTGTAGTTGGGATCACTGATCCATTGTGAATCTTTTTTGGTTTTTAAATTGTTTTTATAACTAATTTAATTTAGTTAGTTTTATTATGCCTGTGTTAATTTTTCCATATCCTTTATAGAACTGATCACTCTACTATAGGGTTTTGAGGGTAGAGCTCACATTAGAAATATTGGGGTTTTAATCAGACAAAGGTAGAATAAAAATCCGTGTATGATCTAGACATAGGCTTACATAGATTGCGGACTTTTAGATTCATTTGCTTGATGCTTAATTCAAGAGGAATTACTAGGACACTAGGATTCTAATTGGGTTAAAGGGTTGAAAACACTAAGACATTAGGGTTCAACTATTTAATAAGGAAATAATGAATTGTCTATGCTAATAAATTAGTTAGTTATAAAATTCAATTTAGGAATATAAAGGAGGATCGGAGGTGAAGTGCATCCTGACTGCAGTTCTTTTACAAATTTAATGATTCACAATTTCTTTGACGTTATTGATATTTCTTGCATGTGTCTAATTCTTATTGTCTTTAAATTTCTGTTAACAAATATTTTCACAATTAAACCGAGTTTTCCAAATTAAGGGGAAGATTTAAATTAGTGGATGATGCATTAATCCTCGAGTGAACGATCTTTACTCATCACTTTTATTACTTGAAACGAACGGTATACTTGCCGATTTCGCAACAAAGGCCCATATATCTGAAGACCCAATAAAGAGCAACCACATGACAACTATACAATGACACATCAAGCCAATAAATCTTTAAAGGGAAAAATTACTCTCATGCTACATGTGATAAGTTTCTCTCCTACACACCCTTCGATAATTGTGCCACCTTTTTCTTTTCTTTTTATTTTTCAAGTGGTGGAGCCCACAAATTTGTCTATATGACATGAGATAAGTTATCTCCTTTAACATGAGATTAATAAAACCCATCTTTAAAAGCTCAAAATTCTTATATTCATAGGTAAATTTTTAAATAGGGGACAAAGCCTACAAAAATGATCTAGCTAATCTCTTTCTTACTGATATGTTGTCACTTGTCAGTGTGTACACATATCACCCTTTTGGCAAACACTATTATCAGTTGTGTATAGCTCAATTTATCTAATTCATAAATATCTAAAAGAGAGTACTTGATCTAATATTGATCTACTAGCCTTGGCTAGATACTTCAGTTACTTAGACAGAACACTCGCTATCACCAATAAGCATTACATATGCCACATATCTGAGACAGTGAGAATTAACATCTTTGTCTTTTGTATTGCATTTGCATAATATTGCATCATATCCCATCAATATAAAATTCAACTTATTAAGAGGTGAAAATGATGATGTATTCCTTGAATGGTGAAATAGATCAATATAACAATGACTGAATGAGGTAGTAGTATGAGCTACCTACATCTCTGAGGTGATCATTGTGGAGGTCTCATGCAAGCTGAGAATATGAGGCAGTCATACATTCTTGATTGAAGTCGAAGTATACTTAATTTAGTTTGTAAGTTTGCAAAAAAAAAAAAAGTTTGTCAATATAACTCCTCTGGATAATAAATTATCAAGAAAAGATAAAGTTCGAACTTTACAAAAAGCCCTTCTTAAACGAACCGCATCCTAAGTAAAAGATAAAGTTGGAACTTTACAATAAGCACTTCTTAAACAGTATGTAATAAGTTTTGGCTGTATTCACGTGATTACTCTCACAAGTCACAACAACGAGGGAAAAAAATAAAATAGTAGAAGTGAATTTAAGGTTAATAGTGGTGCTGGTGGATACCCAATATAATTGTAGCATATTGGTTTGATCTTTAGTCATGGAATAAATTATTCACTTGCATCGATTTTTAACTTGTAAGCCAGAAGTAAAGTTAATTCACTTTCTTCCACTATAAATACTCCTTGGGGCAATAGGCATAGTCACATACATCTAATCCTCCTCAAAGCTTTTTTCTTCTTGTCATTTATTGATCTCCTGTGGCAGATATGGTCTCCTTAAGGCCATGCCTTCTTTTCATTCTTATCTGCATTTTGATAATTAATCACGCATATTCCAAGAATGATCGGAAGGCAAATATATGCATATACATCTCTTATTATTATTTACTACGTACAATACATAGCTAATCAAGGCGTTCATTATATTGTTCTTAAATTTCCTCCCTCTAATTTGATCATATCATTTTCTGATTACAGACTTATATTGTCTACATGGGTGATCATCCTAAGCACATGGACTCCACATCCTTACCTTTTCTTCATATGGACATGGCTCAAAAGATCCTTGGCAGGTTGAACATTATGTCTATTGTCTAATCCATTTTTGAAAGTTTTAGAAATACTTCAAAAATAATGGTACTATACTACATATATAATATCTTTTTTACTGAGTAGTGTGAAGCCTAACTGCAATAATGAAAATACAGCTAATTTTATTGTTTTGTTTCATATCCAAGAAGAGTATCATAAAATTGATCATCCAATTTGTGCATTAAACCAGTGATTTTGCACCAGAAGCTATACTTCACAGCTACAAGAGCTTCAATGGGTTCGTCATGAAGTTAACAGAAAAGGAGGCGGAAAGAATGGCAGGTACTATAATCTCCTTTTAACCCCACTATTGCTTAAAATATATTCACGCTCTGTGTTCTCGGATATTAAAGCACACTGTTAATTACTTTGGTATTACAATAGAAATGGACACTGTCGTCTCTGTTTTCCCAAACAAAAAGAATCATCTTCGCACAACAAAATCGTGGGACTTCCTAGGCTTTCCCCAGCAAGTCAAAAGAGCAAGTATTGAGAGTGACATAATTGTTGGAGTAATAGACTCAGGAATATGGCCAGAGTCTGAGAGCTTCAGTGACAAAGGATTTGGTCCACCACCAAGCAAATGGAAGGGTTCATGCCATAACTTTACCTGCAACAAGTAATCATCTCTTTTGTATATAATACAATTTCAATTTTACCCTTTCCAAAAAAATATAATCTTTATTAAAGCAAGTCACCCCTTATTATATGCAGCAAAGTGATTGGTGCAAGATACTTTAATATCGAAAATGATTATACGAAAGGGGACATTAAATCTCCTAGGGATACAAATGGGCACGGGTCACACTGTGCATCAACGATTGCTGGAAACTTGGTTAACCATGTAAGTCTACTAGGCTTTGCCAGCGGAACAGCCCGTGGAGGAGTTCCATCAGCACGAATTGCTGTGTACAAAATAAGTTCAGATGCTGACACACTTGCAGCATTTGATGAAGCAATTGCTGATGGAGTTGACTTGATTTCTACATCAACGGGACCACCAGGCATAGTATACCCTGAGTATTTTAAAGATGGAATTAATATAGGAAGTTTCCATGCAATGAAAAGAGGCATATTGACTTCACATGCTGCTGGTAATGAGGGTCCGGAGCTTTACTCTATGACAAATTATCCCCCCTGGTTACTTTCTGTGGCTGCTACCACTATTAACAGACAGTTCCTTACCAAGCTTCAATTGGGCAATGGCATGGTTTATGAGGTATCATTATTTGAACAACTAACACTAACTCTTATTCTTAATATAAAATCAAAAGAAATATTAATTTTTTTGGTTGACTCTTCCATATACACAGGGAGTATCAATTAACACATTTGATCTCAAAGGCAAAATGTTTCCCCTGATTTTCTCATCCGGGTATTGAAATGTGAATTGTTATGCGATTTTTCTTTGTTTATTACTTTTTCTTTGTCACCACTTCGTATATTTATATTAATATATATTTTATTGATCAGGATTTGCAGCGAGAAGACTTTGGATAAACGTTTGGTGAAGGGAAAGATCGTTCTATGTGAAGGCTTCAACATTACAGACGTTAGGTTTTTGTATGGTGCAGTTGGTATTATTCTTGCAGCCATTGGTCGGAAAGACGCCCCCGGTACATATGCCATGCCTGCCACTACTCTCACTCTTACCGACGCCAGACTCGTTGTTTCTTACATTGCTTCAGCGAGGTATAGGTCCCTATGGACTTAATTATGAAGTTTAATGTTCATTCCATCTTATGTAGTTATGTATTAGGAAATTATTTAAATAGTTCGATTATACAACAACTATCTGAAAAGTCATATTTTTTTAGAATGTATTAACAAGCGTGATTGAATGAAAAAGTGCATTAAATGCTTTTGTTTTTTTCCCGGTATCTTCAAGACATTTATTAGCAAAATCTTTATTTAAATGTTAATTTACTAACTTAAACCTTTCTCGTCTGACATGCTACTAATTAGCAAAAATGCAACAGCCACCATATTCAGGAGTGATGAAGTCAATAACTCGTTAGCACCTTACGTAGCTTCGTTCTCATCAAGAGGTCCAAATCCAATTACTCCAAACATTCTTAAGGTAACTCCATTAATGATTAGTATAATCCATATCAATTTGTCGTCTTGGAGCTGTCAAATGCTCATTGCAATTATTTGTTGATATTGTAGCCTGATCTCGCTGCCCCAGGTGTTAATATTATAGCTGCATATTCTCCAATGTCCCCAATTTCACATGTTGAAGGTGACAAAAGATTAGTAAAATATAATGTAATTTCTGGCACTTCCATGGCTTGTCCTCATGCCGCTGGGGCAGCTGTATATGTCAAATCATTTCACCCCAATTGGTCTGCTGCTATGATCAAGTCTGCCTTGATGACCACAGGTAATGACTCCTCTCCATTTATATATGCATATAAGCAGCTAATAAACTAAATGTTACTTATTGATTTACTTGTGTCTAAAGCTTCATATATCTAATAAATTAGATCTGTCAAATATAAATAAATTCAACAGATAAGTTTATAACTTATAATGATTTAAAATGATTTCTTTTCATATATATATATATATATATATATATATATATATATATATATATATATATATATATATATATATATGGGGTAAACATTTCTCAAGCAGCTTGAGATAAGTTTATCTCCAGCTAGTCTCAAAATTACGTCATTTTGATTAATGAAGGGTGTTTATGTAATTTTAGGTGAATTAATAAAGGATGTTTCAGTAAAATGTATATGATATAAAAATAAAAAAATTACAAAAACACCCTTCACTAATTCACCTAAAATTACATAAACACCCTTCATTAATCAAAATGACGTAGTTTTGGGGCTAGCTGGAGATAAACTTATCTCAAGCTGCTTGAGAAATGTTTTTCCCATATATATATATATATATGAGGTAGGATCCTTTGACACCAGTATCAAAATTCAAATTTGACACCTTATCTAAGAGCCGTTAGATCAAAAAAGATCAACGGTGTCACATGCTTACAAATCAGAGCCGTTGATTATTTTTTGATCTAACGACTCTCAGATGAGGTGTCAAATTTGAATTTTGACACCGGTGTCAAAGGATCTTACCCCTCTCTCTATATTATATATATATATATATATATATATATATATATATATATATATATATATAGGGTTTGTTTTTCCTAAAGTTACTTTAGATAACTTTATCTAATGTTCATCGAAATGACGTCGTTTTGGGATGAATATCATGGTGTTTTTGTAATTTTAATTTATTTCAGGGTCATAAGGGTCTTTATTATTCTTAATTTTTAATTTTTCAACCTTAAAACGACATCGTTTTAATGAACATTAGATAAAGTTATCTAAAGTAACATCGGAAACTTTTTTCCCATATATATATATATATATATATATATATATATATATATATGACAAAGTAAGAGTTTCTTTGTCATTCTTTCTTGACATGTCATATAATTAGTCAGTAAAGTATGACCCTGTAACATGTTTATGCTGCATTCCAATTAACAGCTACCCCAATGAGTGCTGCTTTTAATCCTGAAGCTGAATTTGCATATGGGGCGGGGCAAATTAATCCACTTAAGGCAACAAATCCTGGTTTAGTATATGATATTAGCGAAGCAGATTATGTCAAGTTCTTATGCGGTGAGGGCTATACCAATGAAAAGCTCAAAGTACTCACTCAAGATCATGCTAAGTGCCGCAAAAAAGCTAACAAGTTAGCTATATACGACCTTAATCTCCCATCATTTGCTCTCAAAGTAAACGCCTCTTTCTATCGTGTTTTCCATCGAACAGTTACAAATGTGGGATCGGCAACATCTAGTTATAAAGCCCAATTGATGTTTCCACCATTCTTGGATATTCAAGTGAAACCAGATGTTTTGTCCTTCACATCTATTGGGCAAAGAAAGTCATTCTCGGTTATAATTAATGGAAAGATTAATGTGGAAATAACCTCTGCCTCTTTGGTTTGGGATGATGGCAATTACCAAGTTAGAAGTCCAATTGTAATATATGGGGATCCTTGAGAAATTCTATGATCCTGCATCTGCATCACACGAGAAAAAAATAAGAGTTAATTTGAAAAAACTGCATGATGGCACTTTCCAAATTATAATGTTGCGCACCTTTGTTGCTTCTGGTTAATGAAGTTTGTAAGTCTAATAAAAAACATATGCATGTAAGCTAACTGCGGTGAACCCTTGTCTGCAATAAAATAAAATAGTTTGTAAAACAAATTGCAAGTGCTCTCGATTCATATCTATCTTCTTCTTTTTTCTTTTTTCTTTTGGGTAAAGCCATTCATATCTATCTTATGTGTTTGTCCCATATTTATATAAGAGCAATAAAAAGTGATGAATTATCTTTAACGCGATGTTTAGATGAATAATATGAAGTAAATTATCACCATAAAAGTTTAGTACTGGATTGATCTAGAAGTGGTGTATACAGCTCTACTATATAGTATCACCAGAACAGATGCAATTGCAATCCTAATGCCAAAAAATCAATAGGCAATATATATAAAAAGTGAAGGTTTATTTTTTAATTAATTTCATTTTTAATTGATATGATTCTGTTGGATCATAAGAATATCATTTGCATGTAAAAAAAAGTAGTTACAATTAATCTCTATAAATTGAGGAAAAATAAACTGACAATACAAATTTGAATCATCATCATCATCCACACCTTTGTCCAAACTCTATACAAATTTGAGTATTCAACTGAAAATATCATAAGTTATTTAAAATAACAAATATATTATAATATAATGTTACAAATCCAACATAAACAATAACAGCGTACCATTGATAGCAGTAAAACCTAGTTACAAGTGACATTGGATAGCTTTCACAATATTCAAGTAGACTCCAACGATCACAAGACCATACCCCCTAAATCGGGGGGGGGGGGGGGGGGGGGGGGGGCAATTTATAGCTAGGATAGCCAAATTTGTTGCCTAACTTAAATATATTATAAACCTACTACACATAATTATACAAAAAATGTTACCTACTCAGACTAATGCTGTCCCACTTTCACAATAATCACAGCACTATCTAATAATAATACAAGTATAAATGTTCAGCATCTCATGTTTCACATATAATTATGTCCGGCTCCCTCTCTTTTTTCTTTTGTCACCCCATCATCCAAATCATTCTTATCTTTAACTTTATAATAACTTGCACAAATCACATTGTCTTGGAACTTTCTAATTATTATTTGTAGTGAAGCTTCAAGTTGTTTTCAATCATAACTAAGATGGCGGGGACTAAACCAAAGTTGGATTTGTCTTGTAACATATTTATCATCACTTTTTCCTCCATTATCTCCTCCTCTAATCATTAATATGGAATGCCCCGTTGAGTGTGACCGTTGCAGGCTCATCATACTCATGGAAACCTGCACAGCATCATCATCGTTTCTTTGATCTCTTTGACCTTCCCCTTCTGCTACATCAATACACACTTCAATATTCCTTCTCTCTTCCTCTGCTTGAAGATAGTCCTAGCCGAGATCATGAGATTTTCGCGTTTCGTTGGTTGGTGAATCAAGATCCGTACCACAAACAGGGCATGTCTTGTGTGAACTAAGCCAGAGATCAATGCATCCTTGATGGAAGACATGGCAACAAACGGTCAACAAGCGCATCATGCTATCTTCCTCGAACTCCAACAAGCAAATGGCGCATTCGAGGCTATACTTGTGAAGATCCTTAACGGAGGCATAGAGAAAGGTGTTGGGAACTCGATTCCCTCAAACTCGGCTAGGAAGTTTTTTGTGCGGAAGTCAATCAACAAGATCCGGAGTTCGGATCTCGGCAGTATCTCGGCCTGAATATCATCAGGTCGTCAGTGCAGCGGAAAAATAAAAAACAATTAGGAGAGAGAAGAAGAACACAACCAGATTTTAACGTGGAAAACCTTCTACAATAAATAAGTAAAAACCATGAGACCTAGTCCAGATCAAAAATCCATTTGAAAATAATGGTTACAAGAATCAAATATATTCATGTGGTGGTTAACACAACCTCTCCAACCATGGTGATAATCAAACTACCTAGAGATGTTTCTCTCAAACTCTCCCTAGAGATCTCTCAAATGCAAAGCATAAAGCTTTGCTCAAATAATCAAATAATTTTTTCTCAAATTTTCTCTCAAACAAAATCCTCTCACATGACCTATCCTCCACCCCAACTAATGAGTATTTATAGGAGGTGGAAATTAGGGTTAGGAGTATTTTAGAAAAACCCTCAAATGAGTTTAGCATCGAAGGAGGCCCAACAAAAGATTGTGAAGGCTTGTAGCAGAGAAGGATCAAGGCCTCTCTATAAGGAGATGCATTGGGAGAAATATTAACAAAGGGTGAAGGATGATGCCTGAGGTTGATCGTTGAAATTGTTGGTTTAAACTTTATTTAATTAAAGGAAAAATAGAAAATGAAGAGTCTTATGGTGAAGGGATGTGTCCTTAGGAATTTGTTAGTGGACATTAATGAGTTTAGAGTTTCTATGAAGTAGTCATTATTGTGTTTAGAGTTCCTAAGTTGGTCATTAGTTTTCTTAATCTTTGCTAATGTTTTTAAATAGCACCATGTAAACCATTGTAAATTGGCTTTGGCATATACAGAAATAGTAAGAGGTATATTCAGAGACTTGTTTGTGTGTTTGAGTGTTTGTGAGAAACACCATTAGAGGACCTGTGAATTACAAATTGGTATCAGAGCTTGAGCCAATGGAAAATATGAGTAATAGTCTGCCAGTGCCCCGCCTGACAAAGGTGAACTATGAAAACTGGAGTATCCAAATGAAGGCCCTTCTACGAGCTTATGACAGTTGGGGGTTGGTGCAAAATGGGTTCGTAGAACCTGATACAATGGAAGGATATTCAGCAAATCAACTCAAGCAATTGAGTGCGATGAGATCAAAGGATGCAGCGACACTATTTATGATGTTTCAAGCCGTTGAAGGAAGCGGTGGTCTTGAAAAGATTGGAGGTGCGACGACGGCAAAGGAAGCTTGGGTATATTGGAGACGGCTTACAAAGGCGCGGACCGTGTGAAGCAGGTCCGACTTCAAACTCTAAGAGGAGAGTTGGAGGGGATGAAGATGAAGGAAACCGAAGGAGTGTCGGACTTCATCACCCGGGTTCAAACCGTGGTGAACCAGTTGAAACGAAATGGAGAGGTGTTGACCGACTCCAGAGTCGTTGAAAAAATTCTGAGGTCGTTGACAGACGATTTCGAGAACGTGGTATGTGCAATTGAGGAGTCTAAGGACTTGGCTACGCTCTCTGTTGAAGAGCTAGCAGGTTCTCTTGAGGCGCATGAACAGCGCAAGAAAAGGAAGAAAGAAGAGACACTGGAGCAAGCACTTCAGTCAAAAGCAAATATCAAGGATGAAAAGGCACTCTACTCTCAGAATGTCCGAGGTAGAGGTCGTGGACGAGGTGGACGTGGAAATGGCCGAGGAGGTCGTGGCCGAGGTCAGGAAGTGAAACATGAAGAAAGAGCTGAGACGAGTCAGCAAAATTGGAGAGGTAGAGGACGTGGTCGAGGTGGAAGAGGCCGATGGACAAACCAATCAAACGTGGAATGTTACAAATGTGGGAAGTATGGACATTATTCAAGAGATTGCAACTCGGACAAGTGTTATAACTGTGGCCGAGTTGGGCATTTCGCTAAGGATTGCCGTGATGAAAGAAGAATTGACGAGGCTTCAAACCTCACTGCAGAAGGAGAAATAAAAGATGGAGTTCTGATGTTAGCACATGGTGAAACTAGCTCGAAGGTTGAGTCGGAGTGGTACCTTGATACTGGTGCCAGTAATCACATGTGTGGTTACAAACATTTGTTCAAAGAGTTGAGAACGGTGGAAGCTGGACATGTCTCTTTTGGAGACGCGTCCAAAATTGATGTAAAAGGCCGAGGTACGATCTGTTTCTTGCAAAGAGATGGACGAATTGGTACAATTCGGGACGTGTATTACGTGCCTGAGCTCAAAAGTAATATTCTGAGCATTGGACAATTGATGGAGAAAGGCTACTCGGTTCTAATGACAGACCAAGTTCTGCTGTTGAAAGACAAACAAGGGCATCTGATAGCCCGAGTTCAGATGGAGAAAAATAGAATGTACAAATTGAGTCTGAGGAGTATGGAGGTCGGTTGTCTGCAAGCCGAGGTGAAGGATAAAATGTCGTTGTGGCATCGACGGTTTGGACACCTTAATTATGGTGGTCTGACCGAGATGATGAAGAAGAACATGGTGGTGGGACTGCCAAAGATTAACTCTGAAGGAAATTTTTGTGAGGACTGCGTATTGGGAAAACATGCGAGGAGCCCATTCCAAAGGATGGCGAGATACCGAGCTAGGCAGCCTCTGGAATTAATTCATACCGACCTGTGTGGACCTATTACTCCCGGGTCATTCAGTGGTAAGAAGTATTTTGTAACGTTTATTATGATTTTAGTCGAAAGACTTGGGTGTATTTTTTGAAGGAAAAATCCGAGGTGCTAGAGGCATTTAGGAGTTTTAAAGTGATGATAGAAAATGGTACTGGGAGGTACATCAAGTCGGTCCGTTCAGACCGAGGTGGGGAGTACGTGTCAACAACTTTCAAGAAGTACTGTGAAGAACATGGGATAAGGCGGTTCCTGACCGCACCGTACTCGCCCCAGCAGAATGGAGTAGCTGAAAGAAAGAACCAGACTATCCTGGATATGGTCCGATATATGTTAAAGACGAAAAACATGCCAAAAGAGTTCTGGGGAGAAGCTGTACAATGTGCAGTATATGTGCAGAACAGATGTGCACATTCAAATTTGAATGACAAGACTCCGCAAGAAGCATGGAGCGGATTGAAGCCCTCAGTGGGTCATTTTAGAGTCTTTGGGAGTGTTGCTTATGCACACATACCGGATCAGTTGAGGACAAAACTAGATGATAAGAGTAAGAAGTTTGTGTTTATTGGTTATGATGAGAAGACGAAGGGATACAAGTTGTTGGATCCCGTTAGTAAAAAAGTGCTGGTTAGCCGAGATGTGAAAGTGAATGAAGAAGATGCTTGGGACTAGAACAGTCTATCAGGGGACAATGTGGAACCCGGAAATAGATCAATTGAGGTCAAACAACCTTCGACCCATATCCCTGCAAATCCTGAAGTTTCTGATGGTGAAGAAGAGTTGAGACAACCAAGGATGAGGAGTCTACAAGATCTGTATGATTCCACCAGTGAAGCACACCTGGTATGTTTGTTAGCAGACTCTGAGAAAGTGAGTTTTGAAGAAGCAATTCGAAATGTGAAATGGCTATCAGCCATGGAGGAAGAAATTAAAGCAATAGAAAAGAACAAGACGTGAGAGTTAGCCGAGCTACCCAAAGGAAGTCGGCCCATTGGTGTGAAATGGGTGTATAAAAAGAAAATGAATGCTAAAGGGGAGATCGAAAGATATAAAGCCCGGCTGGTGGCGAAAGGGTATAGGCAGAAGGTCGGCATTGACTATGACGAGGTGTTCGCACCCGTAGCAAGAATGGAGACTATCAGGCTGTTAATTTCTCAAGCAGCTCAGTTCGGATGGCCGATCTATCAGATGGATGTGAAGTCGGCATTCTTAAATGGAGTACTCGAAGAGGAGGTGTATCTGGAACAACCTCCGGGATTCATGAAAGCAGGACAAGAAAGAAAAGTGTTGAGACTGAAGAAAGCTTTGTATGGGTTGAAGCAGGCCCCAAGAGCCTGGAACACAAGAATTGACAATTACTTCAAGAAAGATGGACTTGAACAATGTCCGTATGAACATGCACTCTACGTAAAGAAAAAGGGAAGTAAAATTCTACTTGTTGCTCTATATGTTGATGATCTGATTTTCTTGGGTAATGATGAAGAGATGATTCAAGATTTCAAGAATAAAATGACGAAGGAGTTCGAGATGACGGATCTCGGTCTGATGAAATATTTTCTTGGTTTGGAGGTCAGACAAGACAAATCTGGGATTTTCGTTTCTCAGGAAGCCTATGCAAAAGGAATTTTAGAGAAGTTTAAAATGAGTAATTGCAACCCGGTTTCAACCCCTATGGAACCCGGTGTTAAACTTTCAAGATATGATGGAGGTGAAAAGATAGATCCGAGTGTTTATCGGAGTCTAGTTGGAAGTCTGAGGTACTTGATGTGTACGAGACCGGATCTGTGTCTGAGTGTTGGAATAATAAGCCGATTTATGGAAGAGCCGAGTTATACTCATTGGAAGGCGGCAAAGAGAATTTTGAGATATGTTCAAGGAACAATCTCGCAAGGACTTCATTACTCGAAGTCGGATAAGTACAAACTGACAGGATATTCGGATAGTGATTGGTGCGGAGATGTTGATGACAGGAAGAGCACGGCTGGCTATGTATTTTTCATGGGAAACACGACATTCACGTGGGTGTCAAAGAAGGAACCTATTGTGACTTTATCTACATGCGAAGCCGAGTACGTTGCTGCTTCCTGGTGTGTTTGTCATGCAATTTGGCTGAGAAATTTATTGAGCAAGTTGGAGCAAGAGCAAGTCGGTTCAACTGAAATCCGAGTTGACAACAAATCTGCGATCGAGTTAGCAAAGAACCCGGTCAACCATGAAAGAAGTAAGCATATTGATGTCAGGTTCCATTTCATCCGAGATCAAGTCAAAGAAGGAAAGGTGGAGCTCACTCATGTTGCAAGCCGAGATCAAGTTGGAGATATTTTCACAAAGCCCCTGCCGACGTTGTTGTTTGAGAATTGCAAGAAGAAGATGGGAATGAAGGACGGTAGAGATATTAAAGTTTAAGGGGGAGTTTTGTTGGTTTAAACTTTATTTAATTAAAGGAAAAATAGAAAATGAAGAGTCTTATGGTGAAGGGATGTGTCCTTAGGAATTTGTTAATGGACATTAATGAGTTTAGAGTTTCTATGAAGTAGTCATTATTGTGTTTAGAGTTCCTAAGTTGGTCATTAGTTTTCTTAATCTTTGCTAATATTTTTAAATAGCACCATGTAAACCATTGTAAATTGGCTTTGGCATATACAGAAATAGTAAGAGGTATATTCAGAGACTTGTTTGTGTGTTTGAGTGTTTGTGAGAAACACCATTAGAGGACCTGTGAATTACAGAAATGCCCAATTTTGAATAATGCCAACAACAGTGTGGAGGATAGCGAATGTGTTGCCGCCATGTACTACAAATGGAAAGGACCGCGTCATTTGATCCATAACAAGTGATGGCAGCTTCAGCTTGTGTTCAGCCTATAGCATTCTTACACAGGCAGGAACTTTTGACTCGAACGAATCGAACACATTCAAATTAAATATTTAATTTTTCGATCCTGTCCCCACCACGGGCAGCAGTGGCGGAGCCCGGCATGAATCTAAATCCGGGTTAAAGATTTATATTTTTTAATATTACTTAGTTCATATTATAATATATTTAAATTATATTAAATATAAGAAAAAACTTCATTTTCATCCATTGTGTGGTTTGTGTGTATCATTTAGCATCCTGTGGTTCAAAGATTATCACTTACACTCATTGTGGTTTCACTATGTCATTTGACTCCCGAGATGACTAAAATATCCCTATAATATAAAATACCAAAAATACCGCTGGAAACTATTACTTAAAATCTAAAGCCGTGTTTATACTTTTGCTCAGAAACTAAAATCAAGATGCAATGGGAACCATGTGGTCGTGGATCCATCTAATGAAAATGTCTTACGGCTATTGTCGAGTACGAGAAGATTAGAAAGTTCTCTATGAGAAATTATCAATCCACACAGGTAACTGGTAGTATGGCTAGTTTAACAACAAATAGCATGATTGATAATTTTCTCATTTTACTTAATATTTGTGCTCCTTTTGGTGCAGATTACAGAGAAATCAATAGCAATGATGGTCCACACCAAAAAAAAACAAAGAGCAGTGACAGTCATTGCAGCAGGGAAATCAGTTTTGGGGCCCATAATCAAATTATTGTGTAATAATTACAAATTTATCAAATAATTGCCTAAAGCATTTATTGATCATATTATGTGTTTGCCAGAAACTTGCAGATAGCTTAGGCTCTCCAGTGAAAGAAAGGAAGATAAAGAATCAATGGAAGAAATAAGGGATATTGAAAATTCCAATACTATTTCACTTGAATTGGAGATTCAAGTAATGAAGCTAGCTAGTGGGAGAAAGAGAAGTCCCACAACCAAATCAGATGTTAGTTGTGTTGAGCAACCATATGGGAAAAGACGTGAAGTTTTTTTTTTTTTCTGACTAAAACCAAGTTGTCAAATTTGCTTGACTTGAACTGCCAATATCAAAGTGACATGCACTCCACAAGTTAAAAAATATTAGACTTAAATTGCAGTTTAAGCTTTTGGGAACCATGAAGATGGTTTATACTTTTTAGTTATGTGAACTTATGCAGCAAAATCATTATTACAAAAAAAAAATTGCGTATATAGTATGTATATTTTATTATGAAAGAACAATTGATTCAAGCACGACTCCTCATTGAGAGACTATATTAGAATAGAGAATCCAAACACCTCAAAGTGTATCAAAAGAAGAAAGCATGCTCGTTTATTCTACTCGTTTATACTCCTTTGTAAAATTAGAATAAAGAAAGGGTATTAGGGTTTTAATTTTAATTAGGGATGATTTTAGTATTTTATTTTTAATTTAATATTTTGTTTATTAAGGGTATTTTTGATATTTTATATTATGGGGATATTTTAGTCACTCGGGGGTTAGATGATACATAGTGCAATCACAAGGGATATAAATGATAATTTTTAAACCACAGGGTGCTAAATGATACACACACAAACCACATGGGGTGAAAGTAAAGTTTTCTCTAAATATAAAGTATCTGAACATGCAGCATTAAGAAGAGTTGTAATTTTATTAAATATTTTTAATTTTACTAAAAAAAAAGTATACAAGTGGAAATTGAACACATAACCTCATACAACTTACCCAAATCTTTCACAAAAAATATTTTAAGATTTAGATAGGGCCAAATTATAAATTTTAGCCCGGACCAAATTATAATTTTAACTCGAACCAAATTATAATTAATTATGTAATTATATATGAGGTAGGGTCATTTGACACCAGTGTCAAATTTCAAATTTGATACCTTATCTGAGAGCCGTTAGATCAAAAAAGATCAACGGCTCTGATTTGTAAGCATGTGACACCGTTGATCATTTTTTATCTAACGACTCTCAAATGAGGTGTCAAATTTAAAATTTGACACTGGTGTCGAAGGATCCTACATCATTATATATAATAAGTATAATTTATTAAAATTTAACTCGGGCCGAAGCCATACCCATGCTATATGTGGTTCCGCCACTCAGGGGCAGGTAGTATATTAGAACCTATAAACATATAGATTAGCTTATATCATATTAGTTATTATAAATAAAATTATTATTTTAATAATTTTAAATAATAAAATAATATAATTTTAATTATTTCTTTAATTATTAAATATCTAATAAACTTAAACATGTTAACATCAATGTTTTTGTTTTTTAAATATAGGGTAATCCAAAATTATAATTTGAGTCTAAGTAAAGCTAACAAATCTTGTCAGACCTAAAATAAATAAAATTATTATTTCAATGATTTTCAATAATAAAGTAATATCATTTTAATTATTGAATGTTTAATAGGTTTAAACAGGCTAACAGGTCAAGGTTTTTATTTTTTAAATATAAGATAAGCCAGATTTATAATTTGGGCCTACACAAGGCTAACAGGTCAGGTCAGGAACTTGATGACAATATTCACTTTCCCGTAATTGACTTAGGTTGTTGTCATTCTCCTACTCAAGCATAGTTAGTAATTTTTGTCTTATAATTTAATGTTAAGTGCTGAATTTTTTTTATGGCAAAATTTGTTGGATTGGCAAACGCAATATGATTTCTGTATACATATGTTGTGAAATGTTTCGTGTTGTTAGAAACACATGTTGTCATAGGTGGACCCAGAGGAGGGGCTAGGGTTGGCCACCGCCCCTCCCTGATTTTTACGTTTTTTTTTTACTATATATATGTAATTTTGGGCTAAAAAAATTAATTTTGGACTAAAAAAATTTAAGTAATTGGGCTAAAAATTTCAAAAAACTTAAACAAACACAACTTTAGAGATTGAAATTGTAGTTTTTTTCAAAGGAAGTAGCAAACTTTTAGGGCTCGAGAAAAAATTTCAAAATCAAGCACACTTGATTATCAAGTGGGTGGCGAAAATCATTGTCAAAGAAGACAATAGCAAAACACAAACAGGAGTTCCAATTTTTTGAGCTAAATATTGGGGAAGGAAAAGAATCTGCATCCATTGTTAAATGGAAGATAATCAATACCAGACTTCAAAATTGAATAGAAGACCAATTTTTTGATGATTCTTTGATTACATATATTGAAAAAGAAATTGTTTTGAATTTTAGGACAGATTCAATTATAAAAGAGTTTAATAATATGAAAAAACATAGAGCAAGAGTTAAATGAATTGACCTTAAATTTTGTAATAAAACTCTTTCAAACTTTTTATATTAGGTTCATATATGATTGTATGTACTTTTCTGAATAATATAAAATAAAAAAAATTCGCCCCCCGCTATAAAAAGTTCTAGGTCTGCTACTGCATGTTGTGAAGTGTTTCATGTTGTTGGGCATTGTTGTTGATCTATTATTTTGAACTATTATATGTTAATTACCTGCTCAAATGAGGTTGTTATATAAATTTCAAGAATTGCATGAAAAAATTGTTGATGAGAATACGTTATTTAAAAGTATTTATCTTTCCAAAATAGATAAATTATTTTTAAATTGCATGTGGTATTATGGAGAAATATGTATAATTTAAAATTGTGTCTATCCAAAATTAATCTTGCTGCATTATGTATGTCAATCAATTACTTTGGCCATTAACAACAACCATGTCATTGTTGAGTTATTGACTAGGTCTAATTATAAGAAATGCAAGTATATAATTTGTAGAATATTTTTATTTATTGAGTTGTATGTTTCCGCTTGAACTGTTTAAGTGCATTTTCTGGAATGCTATTGTATTTGAATTCATGATCAGTGATAGTATTACACCTTATGGATTGTATTGTTTTTTTTTTTTTTAGCAAGAGGTGTAAGAGTTTTTATATATTACTATGGGTAATTACCACCAAAGTGGGATTACTTATATTTATTTATAGAATTATTTTTTTGTAATTTGAATAATGTTTCTGGTTATTTCATACGATTTTCTACCCAAATGAGGTTATTGTGTATTTTGATTAGAAGCTTACTGGAGATGAAGTTATTGAAGGTGCATTGGTTTAGGTGATTTGTCTGCCCAAAGGAGACAAATCTCTGAAGCCAATGTATGCTTACTCAGTAATTTTTTTAAGGTTATAGACGAAATTGTTGAAAGGTCATTAATTGGTCTAGATGTCTATCTGTCCAAAGGGGATAGATTTTCAATGTTATATTCATTAATTGATTCATATGAGGCTTTGACCTTGTTTTAAACATTGGTTCCTGCATTTTGCCTAAAGGAGAATATAATATTATGTTGCCTCATTTTGATAACATGTTATGCTCATTGAATAACTCATATGACGTTTTAACCTTGGTTGCGACCTTGGTGTGTGCATTTTTCCCAAAGAAAAATGTACTATTGTATTAGGTTCGTTGTAATGACTTGCTTTGATTAAAACTATATCTTGCCCTATAGTTTATTTTGATGCATTCTTTTTTGTAATAAAAATAAAAAATGGGTTATTGTAATTCAAATATAAAGATAATGGGTTATTGTTATTGTAAATAAAAATAAAAATAAATTATACGAAAGATTATATACTTGATAAATAAATAAAAAGATATAAAAATCATATATCACATGAAAATGGGTTATTGTAATTCAGATGACTAATACTTGCATGTTAAAAAAAAATAAAAATTAGAAGAAAAACACAACGCTACTATAAAGTCAACTATTTAATTAAAAATTCATTCCACAGTTGATTGTTACTTAGAATTGAAACCATTTTTCCTTAATTACCTCTGTATACATCTTACATATATTATCATTTCAGAAAGTCAGGTGACAATGTGTTAGATTTTTTCTTCATATAAATCACATGAAATATGTATATCCGCCTACGAATACGAACGATAATATCATATATTTTCGTGTATTAAAGCTAGGGCTGATTTTTTATTTTTATTTTATTTTATTTTTTTTTATTTTTATTTTTTTTTTTTCCAAAAAAAAAAAGCTAGGGCTGATTGTATAAAGAATTTGAATCCTTTATCTGATTTTCTTGGGCTTATTATGCCCTATCCATTTCTTTAACCCTTTGAATGATTTTGGGTTAGCCCATTATTTATTAATTTCTCAATTTCCACCGAGTTATAAAACTTTGGATATCGGGTCCTACTATTTATTTTAGCGGCGTTCTTATATTTTTATGCCATTTAATTCCAAAACTGAAAAGTAGTAAATTCATGGTTAAATATTTGCCTTCTATTTGATGTCTAGACATGAAAAATAATTTTTATTTCGATGGATGATCTCTCTATACACCTTAAAGTGACATCTGTTTTGAGAGTTTTGTTTATATTCCCTGCTAATTTAGGCCGTGCACGTGTATTGATATTGTGAATGATGATAACACATACAAAGGCAAAATTAAATCGCCAACAATATCTCATTACACTTAAAATTTGTACTCACGATCGAAATCTGCCTCATATAAAATCATTAATGTAGCCTCACCTTAAGTTTTTGAGTTGAGTTGGTTCTTTACATGATATCGAAGTCTATATCCCGGGTTCGAACCTCACTCATTTTCTTTCTCCAATCTCTATATTTATCTATGTTGGTGCTAGTCCCCTTGCAGTAGAGAGATCTAACCAACCCACCTCACTTGAATTTTTTTCTCTTACTTTTATCGGCTCCAATAAAAATTTAAAAACCGTCTCATTTTCTCACCTACTTCCCTTTTTGTGTTATTGATTATCTTCTTGATTCCTTCGTCAAATCAGACCCTATGCAGCATTAAACCCCAAAAAGAGATGATAGGAATGAGCACTTATACGCAGCTTCAACAACTACTAAGTTCCTTCATAATGTGACTCATTTTTTTTTCGTTACCCTTTTAGTCTGATTAGCTGTAGTCTTAATGGATGTGATGGGGGAGTGTACTCATTGAATGGGGGTAGGCACGCTGATGCCTATTTGGGCTAGCCGCAAAAACAAGGCCCATTAGTGATGCGCGCACTTAACATGATTTGATTACGTTGTGGGGAGACACCTCGATCTTTGTATTCCGTGAATTTCCCACATATTTCGGTTTTTTCTTTTTTCTATTACTGATTCTCTTCTTGGTTGCTTTATCATTTCTCATTTTTTTAATCACCCAATTTGTTTGATTAGTTAATAGTTACAACTTACAATTTAATGTTTATTTTCCTCCACTTTAAATAAAAAATTACAAAATTGTAACAAACTAAATTTTTTGAAGGTGTAACAACTAGTTGCAACCAGAATTGGTAGCAATGCAATTTAGTCATGCCTAAATTTGGACGCGATTAGGGTGCACTCGCACTTAAATTTGGATGTGATTCATTTGAGGATGGTATGTGGCACAAAATTTTAAAAATTTTATTATAAAGTATTGAAAGATATAATTTTTGACTTGGGTGTCCGAATGAATTTTTTTTATTTCACGTAAATTTTTAATATCTACGCATTGACAAATATCCAAATTTGGGAGCAATTGATTGCTACATATTTGTAAATAAGGCCCAAATTTAAGCGCAATCAGTTGCGCCCAATTTTGTGTACAACTGGTTATTACACATCCCTAAATAAATTTCAAATCACTATAGTTTCATAATTTTTTATTTAAATTGTAATTTTTTTTGCCCTCGTTGTACTCCCAATTCTCGTTGCATCTTCATTTTGTTTGAAACTTCTGAGTCCATCTAAATATAACTTGTGGAGATGGGGATTGCTCTTACGAGTACAGTAATATGTTTTGCGTGTTACTTACGGCAAGTAAAATAAGGGAAAAAGAAGTATAGTGTTGTAGAAATGTGTTTAAGTTATCTTATGGACATAGAAATTGTGGGACCCACACTTATTTTAAAAAAAATATAGGTCCTACAATCTCTATCTCTATAACATTTTTTTTTGGTAAAGCTATCTCTATAACATTTTCCTATAACATTATATTTCTATTTCTCATTAATGGAAGAATGATTTTACTTTGTGCTATACTTGTATAAAAATAAGTGGATCCTAAGGAAGAGAAAAAAAAATATTAATAGAATTTACTTACTTTCATATGAGTCTAGTAGAGAAAAATTTTGTACAATAAAAAACAGATATATTAAATCCTAAATAATATGCATAAATATATGGGTTTTATAAGAATTATGTTGTAGGAAAAGTGATTGTGTAATGTTATAGAGATTCATTTTGCATGCCGGAGTTTTTTTTTTTTTTGCTGCAGGTCTCACATAATGTTATGAGTGTATGAAAGTTTTTCTGGTCATATTAAATGATAGATGATAAACCTAAATATATATCATACAATCATTTGTTTTTTTTATAATGTCTGCACGTGTAAGAAGTGTTAGTATTCATTTTAGGTCCATATATATCATACCACCATTACCTCAAAATGATGCCAATTGGCAATTAGGTCCAAATCAACTTAAAATTTATTTTACATAGTATTAAACATGGAAAATTAATTTAAAATTAAGTTAAGGCAAGTCTCCAATTTTAGACCTATCACTTCTTATAAACTATATATGAATAAGTGCATTCCTTCTCTAAAATCAAATAAGCACAGAAATGAAATTTTCTAAATCACTCGGTCTTTTATTTTTTTTATTTGTCCATCAGTTTTTCGGAAAATCCATTAATCCAATTCAAAAACTTTTTTCGGACTATCTAAAAAGTGGCTCTCCTAAAAATATAGTTTCCATTTCCATTACGTTCTTTTGTCAAAACCCTAGAGGTGACAAAATGTGTCATCACTTGTGGGTCAACCCATCAAATTGTGAGTCATTTCAACTCGTGGAATAAAATGGATTGTGTGCAGAGTTTGGATAAATGACAACAATTAGTATCGAGTGTCATGTCATGAACTAACCCATGTGACCCTTGTGTTAACCAAGAAAATTTTTATTAAAAAAATGAAAATAAAACTAGAAATTTTGGTCATTTTTATATATTCCATTGCAAGTCATGGTCAACCGGCTTATCTTATACATTTTTCTCTTTTTTTATTTTTTTAAAAAATTAAATTATCAATTTTTGTGGGTTAACACATGTGACCTACAACTCAGGACAGATGGTGTCTAGATTTCAATTTTTGACTCATGGACAACTCTGCTGACACGTTTTGTTAACCCTGGATCTAATGAAATGAAGGAACTGCAACACACGATCTTAATTTATTATTATATTTTTTTTATGCTAATTACCTTTTTAAGGCGAATAGACTCCCCAATATTCTCATAAGATTCGACACGTATTATTATTTGTTTTTTTAACAAAGAGTATTGGTATATTGAGGATCAACGGAAGGAGGGAGCTTCCTTGTTCGTTGGGTTTTGCTGCCTTAATTTTCTAAGAAGTGTTAGTATTCTAATAAATAATTTCTCCAAGATTTTTTTTATATTTTTTTCATAGCAGGTGTTTAAAAATTGTATAAATTATAGTTTTAAGTAATAAAATATTTCATAAAGGGTCAAGGTCAATTTCCTTCATTTAAACAGTCAGATATCGTTTACCACAAAAAAAAAAGTCAGATATCGTTTCAGAAAAAAATAAATAAACAGATATTGATTGGAAGAGAAAAGCATCACAACTCACAACTTATCGAAGTATGTTTTTGGAATTATTGGAATAATTAATTTTTTATTAAAAATAGAAAAAATAAAACTTAAGCAACAATATTTATAAAAAGATGAAAAGAATAAATAAAGTCAATTATATTATTTTCTAATCTTAGTTAAAATATATATATATATATATATATATATTTTTGGTAAAATAGTTAAAAAATATATTGAGGCTTCCGTATTGTAAACAACATCGGAGATATTTTTTAATTTATCCGTAAGACCTTTGAGTCGAGCCAAAAAGAACAGGAAACATTCACAATAATTGTGATGGAAGTGTAAAGTAATTTTGTAAAGGAATATATTAAAAATAAAATATTACTTTAAAATTTCAAGGTTTTAAAAGTTTTCTTTTTATTTAATACTTTAAATAAATAATATTATCTTTAATTAAATATAACTCTACCAACCTTAAATATTATTAAAATAATAAAACATCACTAGAAAAGGTTTTTATCTGTAATATTATCCTTGTTCGTTGGGTTTTGCTGCCTTAATTTTTTAAGAAGTGTTAGTATTCTAATAAATAATTTGTCCAATATTTTTTTAATTTTTTTTGGAGGGGTTATATTTACAACCCAAATAATTTATAAACTCTTACTATCATATCATAACCGTTGATTCCCGTCAATCAATGGTTGTCATTTATTGTGAATTAATAATTAATTAATAAATTTGATTTGTGAAAATCTTAACCGTTGATTGACGTAAATCAACGGTTAATATATGATTGTAAGAAGTTATAAACGAAAATAGGTTGTAAATATAATTTTTCCCAATTTTTTCATAGCAGGTGTTTAAAACTTGTATAAATTATAGTTTTAAGTAATAAAATATTTCATAAAGGGTCAAGGTCATTTTTCCTTCATTTAAATAGTCAGATATTGTTTCAGAAAAAAATAAATAAACAGATATTGATTGGAAGAGAAAAGCATCACAACTCACAACTAGGGGTGTTAACGGGTCGAGGCGAGCCGAGTTTTGATCTTAATGAGCCAAACCTGTATTTAAACGTGTCCGACTGGTCTTAGCCTGTTACCTATTACGAATATAATATTGGCATGTGGCCTGGTTTATTTACCAAAAAAAGCCTGTGTGAAGCTTGTCTTAGCCTGTTAGCATGTTAAAGAATAAAAATAAGAGAACAGAATTCCACGAAAAATCAATTTTCATATAGAAACCTTAGCTTCCAATTTGTAGCAATAATTTATAAAGTCTGCAATAAATAAAAAATTAAAGTGAGAGAAGGTAGATAACAAGTTATATTATCTTAACCCATTATAAAAAAAGTGGCAATAAAAATAAAAAATAAATTGACACAAACGAGCATTGCACAGTGGAACGAATGAGTCTTTGTGGGTTTGTTTGTGTGAAGGAGGATAAAGGATAATATAGAACAGCACTAATAATTCAATAAATATACATAAATTCAATATATATATCCAAATAGCATAATATAGAACAAAATCATTCAAAAAGTCCGTTAAATCAATAAAATGGGGTGAAATAAATTGATGAGGGAGAGAGTTATTACAAGCAGTATAAAAAATATAAATAAATATTTATATACTAGGCTAGCCTGGGAGACTCTAAGGCTGAACTTCTGAATTAGAGCATGAGACCTTTTTATTAAACGAGCTTTTATACAAGTCCAAGCCTGATTCCAACACGAGTTTTTATTAAACGAGCTCAGGCCTTTACAAGCCGAGTCAAAGGCCTTTGAAAGGCCCATGGCTCGTTTACCACCCCTACTCACAACTTATCGAAGTATATTTTTGGAATTATTGGAATAATTAATTTTTTATTAAAAATAGAAAAATAAAACTTCACTAACAATATTTATAAAAAGATGGATAGAATAAATAAAGTCAATTATATTATTTTCTAATCTTAATTAAAAAATGGGTTCACTTTTTTGCAGTTACTCTGCAGATACGTTATCTGTAGTACGTCAAATACGACGTCGTTTTGGGACAGAAATCATGGTGTATTTGTAATTTTAGTTTTTATCTGCAGTACGCCAAATATGATAGTCTTTATATTTATAATTTTTAAGATTTCAATACCAAAAATATATCGTTTTGGAATAAATTCAGATAATTTATCTGCATTAACTGCAGAAATATATTTCCATTGAGGCTTTCGTATTGTAAACAATATCGGAGATATTTTTTAATTTATCCGTAAGACTTTTGAGTTGAGGCAAAAAAACAAAAAAAAACAAAAAACAAACAGGAAACATTCACAATAATTGTGATGGAAGTGTAAAGTACTTTTGTAAAGGAATATGTTAAAAATAAAGTAGGGTTTTATAATTCTTATTTAATATGAGAATTAATTTTTTCCTACACATCCTTCGATTTTCGTACTGATATAGGTCCCACATATAATTTTTTCCAACACATGGGTTCCACATGCTTTTTATTTCTACAACATGAGATTTCAATTCTGATTCAACATGAGAATTATAAAACCCAATAAAATATTACTTTGAAATTTCAAGGTTTTAAAAGTTTTTTATTTATTTAATACTTTAAATAAATAATATTATATTGAATTAAATATAACTCTACCAACCTTAAATATTATTAAAATAATAAAACATCACTAGAAAAGTGAGACCGGCCGGTAGGGAATAAGTTGAAAGTCTTATATATTAATGGAAAAGAAAGCACTAATGTTACCTTTCTAGGGAAATTTTTTTTAAGATCCGGGCCCATTCTTATTTTCTATGGTCCCTCTCACAATGACACTTTTTATTTTCCTATTTTATCCTTGTTCTAATTTTGATTTTCCTTTTCCATCCCTTTCCATGTGAGTGGGAGCATCTAATGATTTTATGGACCTGGACCATAAAATTATTTCTCCCTTTCTAGGTGGCGGGCTCAATTTATAATTTTTTATAGCATGTTTAATCTATAATTGATTGAATTTCACCCATAAATGATATGTTTGATAAAATTATAATTAAAATATATTCAAATATAATTTTTAAGTCTCGATTTGTATTTTAAGTGATAAATAAGATTACCTTTTGTAGGGTCGAATCTGAATTTACAAACCATAATCAAAACTTGCTATAGTGTGTACCCCAAGTCTCTGTTTTTTTAATATTTAAAAGATTAAAACAATATAATGAACAGTATTTATATGTATGTATAAAAATATTAGAATATTAAGTGAGAAGTAAAGAGCATTTTAAATAATTAAAACAAATAGTAAGCAGTGGCGGAGCCAGGATTAGAGGAGAGGGGGGCGAAAATTAATTTTTTGTTTTGCATAATATTAATATTTTTATTACCTATTGACCTCGTAGGAATTCATTTGGTTAATTTCTTACACAAATATTAACATTTAACAACATTTGAAAGATTGATAAAAATGTACTATTGCTCGGTCCAACAGACATAAAAAGTAGTTTAAAATAATAATAAAAAAAAGTGTCTTAACTTAAATAATGATTTTAACTACATATTTTTTGAAAAATAAAATAAAAAACTACAACCAAGTTGTCCCAAAAAGTGAATCTTTTAAGTTAGAGCAAATTTATTTTCTCCATACGAAACCACTACATAAAGAGAAACACAATTATGCAAATGAAAAGAGAGCAAAAAGGTGGTAAGCTAATTAAGATCACTTCATTTGACTCTTACTCTACGTGTTTAATGATTTAATGTTTCATTGAGGATTACTTTTCAAATTGAAAGAATAAATTGTGTTGGACAAATAAATAAATAAAAAATCAAAACAGTATGAACCAATAAATTAAAAAAGATTCGTATAGATGAGTTTATTTATCTAAACATTAATACACCGAAGGTCGGTATAAAAAAAATGTTAATCCATGGAAGATAATGAGTCGAAACAAAACATTCAAAACATGGGGATGATATGAACGGATTTTGAAACAAAACAATCAAATAATAGTAGCATTGTTAATTTCATAAAAAAAATAGAGATGCTGAGAGACCTGAGGTAAGAAGATTTATTAAAATTGAGAGAGAATTTTTTTCATTGGGATACAGATGAGGCCATGAGAGTTTGTTAAAATTGATAGAGGAATAGCAATAGAAATAAAAAAGATTTGTTAAAATTGATAGAGGAATAGCCATAGAAATAAAAAATGATTGAGTATAGTGTGATATCTAATAATGTCATGATGAGTAATTTTATATTATACAATTTTTAAAACAAATAATTTAATAATATTAACAAAATTTTGTTTTATATATATATTAAAAAAAATTCTTAAAATTGGGGGGCGGTGCCCCTAGCACCTCCCTAACTCCGCCGTTGATAGTAAGGAATATTAATATTTTTTCTTTTATTTCTTTTACATTTAATTTTAGTTAGTTGATAATAATATTTTCAGAAAAAAATAAATTACTACCACGTGGATTATTATTTTTAAAAAAGTATACAGACAATTAGGGGTGGAAATGGGCCAGACCGGCCTACAGGGGCCTACGGCCTGGCCTATGAAAAGCCTGGCCCGGCCCGGCCTTCGAAGTAATTAGGCCAGGTAAAGGCTTGTATGCGAGCCTATTTAAAAACAAGGCCGTAGGCCAAATTAAAAAAGCCTGGCCTTTTGGCCTGTAGGCCGGCCTGTTTCAATTTTTAAATAAAAAAATTGTTTTTTATATAATATTATTTATATTCTAAAAATTATTTTTTATACAATATTATTTATATAATATTATCGTGCTAATTTAGTCGAGGAGACTGTCGAAACATTAATTTAATCGAGGAAATATTGTTATGAAATAAATGATTTGAAGAAAAAAACAAAAGGTATAAATTGCTTCTTTAACAACTCATTTGAAAATGTTTATATATTGCAATTCATAATGTAAACATAGTGCAATGCATAATTTTCTGATTTTTTACTTGCAGGTTCGAAAATATAGTGGGAATAATCAAGCTGAAAGGCTCACTTGAAGATTGTGATGTGCTAAGAAAAATTCAATCTTTGTTGTCAAGAATTTTTATAATCTGTATTCTTGTTAAAAGAAAATTGTCATAGACTTTTTATAATTTGGACCCATGCTGGAAATATTGTTTAATTAATGAGATATTTTATATTTATTTTATTTGCAATATGGTAGGCCTAAAAGGCCTTATAGGCCATGTAGGCCTTTTCTTTTTAAATAACAGGACAGACTTAACCTTTATAATAAGCCTTTGATAGGCTCGTAGGCCAGATAGGCCGACCATTTTATTATGTAGGTCTAGGCTAGGAAGGCCAAAGCCTTGCCTGCCCTGGCCTATACAATTATTGTTGGTGGACTCTGTCTATGATTATAATTTGTTAGATGAAGCTTTGGTCAAATAAGACATGAAAACAAAGCAAGGCAATCTCCAAGCAAGTTAGCAAGGAGGCCACGCACGATAGAGGACCCACAAATAATTCAGGACCAAAAACAGGAGTGACCATATTCCATACATCTATTATTTTCTAGATATTATTCTAAGCTGACTTGTCGGTTATCAGAGTGTTTCGTACCATACCCTTTCTCGGCAGTTACTTTACTTATCGAAAAATTGCTGTATACCAAATAATAATAATAAATTATTGGCAGAACAAGTGCGATAAAAAAATTACAATTTTAAATAATATAATTTCATGTATTTTTAAATAAAATAATCATGTATATATTTGATAAATTTTTATATTTTATTACCTCCGCAAAAAAAATGTAATAAAATAAGAGTGAGACTCCAAAGGTCATCCAATGTGAGACTTCAAAAGTCATCCAACATGAGACTTCAAAGTGAAGGTGACATGATTTTTTTAATGTGAATTGTTATCTTTCAAAATTTATATATAATACCAAAGGATTCAACTCAAAAATCTGAACTACCAAATTAAAGTATTACAAGAGAAGAACAGACTGACCAAATTTGCATATGATCCCATGGCTTAATAAAGAGATCTTTCTATTTGAATATCACTGCTTGAAATTGTGTGAACACGCCTTTATCGGCCTCTGAATATTGAATAAAAGCAATTATTTTAATTGCATTAAATATGCATTTAGAGGAGGTTATGGTATAATCTCCTCTAAATATATATTAGATGTGATTAAAATAAAATAACCGCGTCTAAATATATGTTAGAGATGGTTAAAATAATTGCCTTATTGAACATTTGAGCCAGCTATAGTAAAACCCATGGATAACTTGACATAACATGAACTGACATTTTGACACATTTTGTCATCACTGGATCTAACGAAATGAGGGAGCTCCAACGCACAATCTTAATTTATTATTATTTATTTTTCTTTTAAATATTCCATAATCTTCTTTTTGAGACGAATCGGCTCTTTCCGATATCCCAACGACTCTTATTATTATTTGTTTTTTAACAAAGAGTATTGGTATCAGGAGAATCCAAGGGAAGAAGGGAGTCTCCTTGTTCGTTGGATTTTGCTGCCTGAATTATTATTTTAAAAAGTGTTAGTATTTTAATTAAGTAATTTGCCCAAGATTTTTTTTTATTTTTTTTCATATCAGATGTTTAAAACTTGCATAAGTTATCATTTTAAGTGATAAAATATTTCAAAAGTGTCAAGGTCATTTTTCCTTCATTTAAATTGTCAGACATCGTTTCACAAAAAAAATAAAAAAAATAAACAGATATTGATTGGAAGAGAAAAGCATCACAACTCACAAGTTATCGGAGTATATTTTTGGTATTATTAGAATAATTGCTTTTTTATTAAAAATAGAAAAAATAAAACTCCAGTAACAATTATTATAAAAGAGTAAACTAGTTTTTGGGTCCTAGACAAAAATTATTAGCAGATTTTAATCCTTTAGAAAAAAAAAAGAGTCGACTAGTTGTTTATCTGAAATTTAAAAAAAATTCATGTTAGTCCTTTTGAGATGTGTCTTTTTAAATTTTAGAAGGATTACGATGTAGAATAACTAATTTTAGAAGAATCACAAGTCGATTTTTTTTTATAAGGAATTAAAATGGGCCTATAATTTTTGTTGATGGCCCAAAAGGTACTTTACTCAATTATAAAAAGATGAATAGAATAAACAAAGCCAATTATATCTTTTTTCTAATTTTAATAAAAAAAATATTGAGGCTTCCGTATTGCAAAAAAATTATCGGAGATATTTTTCAATTTATCCGTAAGACTTTTGAGTCAAGGCAAAAAGAACAGGAAACATTCACAATAATTGTGATGGAAGTCACTGGAGAGTACTTTTGTAAAGGAATATGTTAAAAATAAAATATTACTTTATAATTTCATGGTTTTAAAAGTTCACATTTTATTTAAGGGGTAATATACGGTAACAATCAATTAGGGTTATTACGAATGTTATTATTAATCAATTTTATTGTTAGATCGATTATAATGATATAATGGTTATATTTATTTTTATCTTTGTATGATTATGATTTTCCATATTTTATATTTTATATTTATTTTCACTTTTATATGGTTATGATTTATTATATTTAATGTTTTCACTTTTTTATGGTTATAATTTTTCATATTTAAATAGTATCATAATCATGATATAAAGATGAGAATAAATATATATTGCTTCAAAAAAAGATGAAAATAAATATAACTGTTAAATCAACATAATCGATCTAACGGTGAAATTGATTGGTAATAATATGGTAGTAACTATAATTGATTGTTACAATATCTTTCTCCTTTATTTAATACTTTAAATAAATAATATTATCTTTAATTAAATAAAACTCTACCAACCTTAAATATTATTAAAATAATAAAACATCACTAGAAAAGTGAGACCGGTAGGGAAAAAGTTGAAAGTCTTATATATTAATGGAAAAGAAAGCACTAATGTTACCTTTCTAGGTGGCGGGCTCAATTTATAATTTTTTATAGCATGTTTAATCTATCATTGATTGAATTTCACCCATAAATGATATGTTTGATAAAATTATAATTAAAATATATTCAAATATAATTTTTTTAGTCTCGATTTGTTATTTAAGTGATAAATAAGATTACCTTTTGTAGGGTCGAATCCGAATTTACAACATAATCAAAACTTGCTATAGTGTGTCCCCCAATCTGTCTTTTTTTTTTTTTAATATTTAAAAGATTAAAACAATGTAATGAACAGTATTTATATGTAAGTATAAAAAAATTCAGAATATTGAGTGAGAAGTAAAGAGCATTTTAAATAAGAGAAAAGTGTGTATCATTTTAAAGGATGTAAAGTGGAGTCATTTTAAGAGAGAGAAAGAGATAGATAAAGGAGGAGAGAGAGTTGACAAAAAAATAAAGATGTTGGTACCATCTCTCTGTGAGAGTGAAAGAATGTAAGTTGTGTCATTTAAAAGGATAAACACTTTTTCCTTTAAATAATTAAAACAAATAGTAAGGAATATTAATATTTTTTCTTTTATTTCTTTTACATTTAAGTTTAGTTAGTTGATAATAATATTTTCAGAAAAATTAAATTACTACCACGTGGATACAGAAAATTATTGTTGGTGGCCTGTGTGTATGATTATAATTTGTTAGATGAAGCTTTGGTCAAATAAGACATGAAAACAAAGCAAGGCAATCTCCAAGCAAGTTAGCAAGGAGGCCATGCAGGGTAGAGGACCCACAATTCAGGACCAAAAACACGAGTGACCCTGTTCCATGCATATATTATTTTTTAGATATTAATCTCACAAGTCACAACAACGATGGGAAAAAAATAGTAAAAGTGAATATCCATTAAGGTTCGTCTGATGGTGGTGGGGATGCTTGTACAGCATATTGGTTTGGACTTTAGTCATGGAATAATTTATTCATTTGCATCGATTTGTAACTTGTAAGCCAGAAGTATAGTTAATTCACTTTCTTCCGCGCTATAAATACTCTTTGTGGGAATAGGCATATATAGTCATATACAACCAATCCTCCTTAAAGCTTTTTTCTTCTTGTCATTTTTTGATCTCCTGTGGCAGTCTGGCAGATATGGTTTCCTTAAGGCCATGCCTTGTTTTCATTCTTATCTGCATTTTGATAATGAATCAGGCGTATTCCAAGAATGATCGGAAGGCAAATATATGCATATACATCTCCTCTTATTATTATTTACTATAATGCATTGCTAATCAAGACGTTCACGTGCTTAAATTTCCTTCCTCTAATTTGATCATATCATATTTCTGATTACAGACCTATATTGTCTACATGGGTGATCATCCTAAGGACATGGACTCCACATCCTTACCTTCTCTTCATATGGCCATGGCTCAAAAGATCCTTGGCAGGTTGAACATTTTGTCTGTCTAGACCATGTTTGATGATAAGATCTTTCTTCCTGAATGTCATGTTTGAGTTAGACTTCAGCATTGACAAATTTAGAGTTTAGAGTACACAAGTTTTTGTTTCCAAAAAAAAAAAAGTACACAAGTTTTACTTCACAAATAATGTTTATATATAATATTCTTCAATTATAATAAACATACCATAAATACTTTTTTTTTCTCTATTTCTTTATTTTATTTTTTTTGTCTTCTTATATATTTTTATTTTCACTTCACAAATAATGATACAATACTATATATAATATTCTTCGCCATTATAGATATCCTTGTATTTACATACCATAAATACTTTTTTTTCTCTATTTCTTTGTTTTTATTTTTTATTTTTTTTGTCTTCTTATATATTTTTATTTTCATTTCATTTTAATTTTTTTCTTTTAACTGTTTACTGCAATTTTTTATGGATTATATATATATATATATATATATATATATATATATATTTTAATTTTTTTTTTTACTTTTTATTTGGATTTAAGTATCACCTACCTTAACTAATTTGAGGTAATGATGTTTAGTTTAAATAATATCTTAGTTACTTAATAGAGTGAAGCTTAACTGCAATAGTGGTAATACAGCTAGTTTTTAGGGGTGTTCATCAACCGATTCAAACTGATTCAAACCGTAGTAACTGAACCGAAAAATCAAAAACTGAAAAAAAATTCGCAAATTTTAATTGGATTGGATCGGTTTTTGGATGTGTTGATTAAAATCGATCCAATCCAAACCGATTCAATATATTAATTCTCCGCTATCATAGCCTAAAAATTTCTAAACCCAAGAAAAAATCTAGGCACATCTCATCAATAAATTTTTATCTTTGTGGAGCTTCATATCTCATTGCAAAAACAAAATACTATATTATAGTTTAGCTTTTGTATTTAAAAAAAAAATATTAAACCAATATATACAAAAAATGTTATTTGCACAATAGTCATGGAATAAATTGTAGGATTTACAAAAAACCGAAAACGATTTAATCCAAACTGAAAAAAATGGATTGGATCGGATCGGTTTTGAAAAAAAAAAATACAAACCGAATGAATGATTATATGATCAAATCGAAAGAATTGTATCGAATAATTTTTTCTTCCAAAATCGATCCACAAGGAACATCCCGCTACTTTTACCCGCCACTTTTATTGTTTTGTTTCTTATCCAAGAAGAGTATCATAAAATTGATCATCCAATTTGTGCATTAAACCAGTGATTTTGCACCAGAAGCTATACTTCACAGCTACAAGAGCTTTAATGGGTTCGTCATGAAGTTAACAGAAGAGGAGGCGGAAAGAATGGCAGGTATTATAATCTCCCTTTTAGTTAACCCCACTATTGCTTGAAATATTTTCACACTCTGTGTTCTCCGAAGATAAAACACACTGTTAATGACTTTGGTATTGCAATAGAAATGGACACTGTCGTCTCTGTTTTCCCAAACAAAAAGAATCATCTTCACACAACAAGATCGTGGGACTTCCTAGGCTTTCCCCAGCAAGTCAAAAGAGCAAGTATTGAGAGTGACATAATTGTTGGAGTAATAGACTCAGGAATCTCACCAGATTCAGAGAGCTTCAGTGACAAAGGATTTGGTCCACCACCAAGCAAATGGAATGGTTCATGCCATAACTTTACCTGCAACAAGTAATAATCTCTTTTGTATATAATACAAATTTCAATTTTATCCTTTCCAAAAAAATAGAGTTTATATTAAAGCAAGTCATCACTTATTATATGTAGCAAAGTGATTGGTGCAAAATACTTTAACATCGGAAGTAAATATACCAAAGAGGACATAGAATCTCCTAGGGATGTAGAAGGGCACGGGTCACACTGTGCATCAACAATTGCTGGAAACTCGGTTAACAATTCAAGTCTACTAGGCTTTGCCAGCGGAACAGCCCGTGGAGGAGTTCCATCAGCACGAATTGCTGTGTACAAAACATGTTGGAAATCTGGTTGTTATGATGTTGACACACTTGCAGCATTTGATGAAGCAATTATTGATGGAGTTGACTTGATTTCTACATCAACGGGACCAGTTCACAAAGTACACCCTGAATATTTTGCTAATCCAATTAATATAGGAAGTTTCCACGCAATGAAAAGAGGCATATTGACGTCAAATTCTGCTGGTAATTTGGGGCCGGAGCTTTACTCGATGACAAATTATCCCCCTTGGTTACTTTCTGTGGCTGCTACAACTATTAACAGAAAGTTCCTTACCAAGCTTCAATTGGGCAATGGCATGGTTTATGAGGTATCATTATTTGAACAACTAACACTAACTCTTATTCTTAATATAAAATCAAAGAAAGATTGATATTTTTGGGTGATTGTGCAATATATACAGGGGGTGTCAATTAACACATTTGATCTCAAAAGCAAAATGTTTCCCCTGTTTTTTTCTGCACAAGACAATTCCTCATCCGGGTATTGAAATGTGAATTGTTATGCGATTTTTCTTTGTTTATTAATTTTTCTTTGTCACCACTTCATATATTTATATATAATATATATTTTATTGATCAGGATTTGCAGCGATAAGACTTTGGATAAACGTTTGGTGGAGGGAAAGATCGTTCTATGTGAAGGCTGGAACAATGTTACAGACGTTGGGTTTTTGTCTGGTGCGGCTGGTGTTATTGTTGCGGGCATTGGTAGGAAAGACCACCCCAGTACATTTGCCCTGCCTGCCACTCGTCTCACTGATAACGACTTAAATCTCGTAAAATCTTACATTGCTTCAGCGGGGTATAGGTCCCTATGGACTTAATTATAAAGTTTAATGTGCATTCCATGTCATTTAATTATATATTAGGAAATTATTTAAATAGTTTGATTATTCAATAACTCTCTGAAAAGTCAACTTTTTTGAAGAATATATAATATATTAACACATTATTGAATGAAAAAGTGCATTAAATGCTTTTTTTCCCCTTGATATCTTTAAGACATTTATTAGCAAAATCTTTATTTTAATGTTAATTTACTGACTTAAACCTTTCTCGTTTAACATGATACTACTTAGCAAAAATGCAACAGCCACTATATTCAGGAGTGATGAAGTCAATGATTCGTCAGCACCTTACGTAGCTTCGTTCTCATCAAGAGGTCCAAATCCAATTACTCCAGACATTCTTAAGGTAACTTCAATGATTAGTATAACCCATATCAATTTGTCGTCTTGAAGCTGTCAAAATGCTCATTGCAATTATTGGTTGATATTGTAGCCTGATCTCGCTGCCCCAGGTGTTAATATTATAGCTGCATATTCTCCAATGTCCCCAATTTCAAATGTTGAAGGTGACAAAAGACTAGTAAAATATAATATAATTTCTGGTACTTCAATGGCTTGTCCTCATGCTGCTGGGGCAGCTGCATATGTCAAATCATTTCATCCCACTTGGTCTCCTGCTATGATCAAGTCTGCCTTGATGACCACAGGTAATGACTCCACTCCATTTATATACCGAAAATTATATTCTTAAGTTATATAATATTCATCTTTCATGTTACACTTACACGAAAAGATATGTCTCATTTTTTTTTATTTTTTTTATTTTTTTTTAAAAAATTGGTAGACCTCACTTAATTTATCTCATAATATAAGATAACTTCTCTTCTCTTACGATATGAGAAAGTAAAGTCGTTTATATATCTATATAAGCAACAAATAAACTAAATCTTAGTTATTTATTTACCTGCGTCAATGTTTCGTATATCTAATAAATTAGAATTGCCAAAAATGAATAGTATCAACCGACAAAATCATAAGTATAACTTGCAATGATATAAAATTAATTTTTTTTCACACACATATATATATATATATATATATATGGGCATGTTATATTTATAAACTACACTATATTCTCCCGGGAAAATACAAACTTTTGCAAACTACACTATATTCTCCCGGGAGAATATAGTGTAATTTGTAAAAAAATTCCAAAAAAATTGTAAATGGATTCTGTCTCATATATATATATATATATATATATATATATATATATATATATATATATATATGCAATTTATATTTATAAATTTTTTGTTTACAAACTTAATTATGTACTAAGGCCTAAGGGTAATATATGAGTTGGTTTATGTAGTAGCCTTAATACATAATTAAGTTTGTATGAATTTGTAAATTTTGTAAATATAATCTTCCATATATATATGATCCTTTGACACCGATGTCAAATTTTAAATTTGACACCTCATCTGAGAGCCGTTAGATCAAAAAATGTCAACGACTCTGATTGGTAAGCATGTGACACCATTGATATTTTTTGATCTAACGACTCTCGGATGAGGTGTCAAATTTGAAATTTGACACCGCTGGTGTCAAAGGATCCTACCTCTATATATATATATATGACATAGTTTCTTTACCATTCTTCATATAATTAGTCAGCAAAGTATGACCGTGTAACATGTTTATAGTGCATTCCAATTAACAGCTACTCCCATGAGTGCCTCTCTTAATCCTGAAGCTGAATTTGCATATGGGGCGGGGCAAATTAATCCACTTAAGGCAACAAATCCTGGTTTAGTATATGATATTAGCGAAGCAGATTATGTCAAGTTCTTATGCGATGAGGGGTATACAAATGAAAAGCTCAGAGTACTCACTCTAGATCATGCTAATTGCAGCAAACAAGCTAACAAGTTAGCTGTTTACGAGCTTAATCTCCCATCATTTGCTCTTAAAGTAAATGATCGTTTTTATCGTGTTTTCCATCGAACAGTTACAAATGTGGGATCACCAACATCTAGTTATAAAGCCAAATTGATGTTTCCATCTTTCCTGGATATTGAAGTGAAACCAGATGTTCTGAACTTCACATCTATTGGGCAGAAAAAGTATTTCTATGTTATAATTGCTGGGAAGATTAATGTGGAAATAACCTCTGCCTCTTTGGTTTGGGATGATGGCAATTTTCAAGTTAGAAGTCCAATTGTAATATATGGGGATCCTTGATAAATTCTATGATCCTGCGTGTGCGTGATAGAAGAGTAAAATAACAGTTAATTTGGAAAGCCACATGATGGCACTTTCCAAGTTAGAATGCTGCGTTTGTTGCTTCCAGTTAATGAAGTTTGTAAGTTTATTAAAAAATATATGCATGTAATGTAAGCTAACTGCGGTGAGCCTTTGTCTGCAATAAAGTAATTTTGTTGGTAAAACAATTTTCAAGTGCTCATTTATATAAGAACTATAAAAGTGATAAATTATCCTGAATTAACACGAAGTTTAGATAAATATGAAGTAAATTATAGCCTTAAAAGTTTTCTGTTAGATTGATCTAGAAGTGGTGTAAAAAGAATGGTTTGAATTTGACATTCCCATCAGTGACTTGTATACAACTCTATTAGTATCACCAGAACAGATGCAATTCAATACTAATGCCAAAAAATCAATAGGCAACATCTCAAACCATTCCCATTGAGAATCATCCCTTGAGTCTGGCCATTCCACTATGTTTTCCCTTGCCTCTTGTCCAGACCCGCCATTACCTATCCACTAATTTTGTCCCTGTTTTATGTTTCTTGGTTATTTCAATACTAGAAAAAGGTCACTCTGTGGCCCTGCTCGCTCCAAAGAGCAAGCTCATCAAGCAGCTGCATGAAATAGGCTCTCTTTGGCCTTCTTCACTGGAGCGAGCTACTTAACGAGAATAATTGAAAAAAATGCCTTTTGGTGTTGCCCGATGTAGCGAGCAAGCCTTGGTGCGCTTTGAACTTTAATCTCCCCGGATATCTTTATCCAATCCTTGCTCTATCATAGCATTTTTAACCTATAACCAATATAATTTTTAATCAGGATCATTACAGGCAAGAAAACTCCAAAGTCTTTTACAATTTATTAAAATTTACCATGTCTTCTGACAATATTCAACAATATTTAACACACTTTGGTCCTAAAAACATAATATTCAAGACTTAACAATTCATAGAGAATGAGTTCACCCAATCCATTAGAGCGATGGTGTGGATTAGATGTTGTACGTTTTAACATCATGAGTGGTCCAAATTGTTAGAAATCATAAATATCAAAAGGTTATCAAAAATAAATTTAAAACTTTTCCATACTTCATGAATTTATTGAGTGAATCTTAACATAGAAAATCATGCACGTAAAAGGTTTATATATTCCATATAAAACTTTTTTTTTTTTTGGTTTTTCATCGTATTATACTTGGAAAAACATTTTCTCATGTTGCATAAGAATTCAACTCTCATGTTAGTGACCCTTCAATTTGCGTGCAAAACTATTTTTTTTTCTTTTTTAATAAATATGGGGCCACCACTAGTTGAGTCACAACATGAGAATTGAATTCTCATGCGACATGAGAAAATCAAATCCGATTATACTTATATGGTAAAGCTTGCACGTTTTTAACTCAAGTATGAAAGTGTATCTTTATGTCTGGTTCAAAAGATTTAAATAACCCAATTGAGTCGAAAGCCGAGCAAGATATTATACTTTATTTTAAGTACATGTTGTAAAATAAATATGGGGAAGGATATTGTAACAACCAAGTTGTGTTACTACCATGTTACTACCAGTCAATCTCACTGTTAGATCGCTTATTTTAATCCAACGGTTATTTTTATTTCCATATTTGTATGGTCATGATTTCCCAAATTTAAAGTGAAAGCATTAAATATGGGAAATCATAACCATACAAAGGTGGAAATAAATATAAAATATTAAATTTGGGAAATCATAACCATACAAAAATAGAAATAAATATAGCCGTAAGATCAACATAAGCGATCTAACGGTGAGATTGATTGGTAGTAACATGTAGTAACACAACTTGGTTGTTACAATATTCTTCCCCAATAAATATTTACCATTTTATATTGATAATAATTTTTAAAAAGTTAAGTATCTTGTCAACAAGTAAATGTTCAATATCTACATAATATTAATTAGAGCATGATCCTTTGATATCGATATCAAACTTTTTATTGAGAATTAATAATTAATTGATGGATTTAACCTAATAAATTAAAATCATCAGATTGACGAAAATTAACGGTTTAGATGAGGTGTCAAATTTTTTAGTTTGACACCAGTATCAAATGATCCTATACAGTAACTCATTTATATTTCATTTTTATAAATTATGCAACTAAAGTATCTCTATTAGTTAGGCGTGTTAGGAATTACAAATTGGCCGGGTACATTCAAATTTAGTGGAAGTCTCTTCGTGCTATTGTAATGGTGACTAATTAAATAACCATGAAATTAAGGCTTGGCCTTTGAACCACTTTCCTAGATACCGACATCATGAATTACAGTTATCTGATTCCATTGCCGATAGATCAACACGTAGAGTACTAGAGTATCACACAACTAAAATAAAGATGAGAGAAAATATGAATTGACACAAGAATTTTTAAAGAAAAAAACCTTCTCAATGTGAGGAGTAAAAACCACGGAAAAGAGTAAAATATGATACTACTGCTCACTTACTAACACTCACATAAAGTATGTTTACTTCTCTTCAATTTGGGATGCAAAAGTGAGGATTGGTTATAGGTGCAAGTGGTAAACCATGGCCTCATATTTTGCTTTAAATTTGAGCTTGTTGTTATACGGCAAGTGCACCAGTCGCACAAGTAATAAAGTGATGAGAAAAGTTATCATTTCCACGAGGATTGATCTATCAAGCATTATGTTCATTACTTTACCAAAGTTGGATTAATTGGGAAAGTTTTTATAGAATTGATTGAGATAGTAATTATAAAACAACAAATGTCAATCAACTATTAAATGCAAGAAAAGGACTCAAACAATTAAAAGATGGGTTGAAAATCAAGAATGGAACAAGCACTTAGGGTTTCGATTTCTCCCAATTTCGTCCTAACCAATCTACTTCCTCTCTCAAATAACATTTAAACTTATGTTGCTAAACAATTCATCCCAAAATTAATCAAAACCCAATACTTGGTATTTCAATTCTTTAACCTATTAAGAATCTCAATTTCTTAGTAATCCCGGTTATATCAAGCATTAAGAGCAATGAATTAACAATCTCACAAATTCTGTTAGTGTATCCCTATATCAAACAAAATTTGGCAATTTATTCATATCAGAATCACACACCAACATCATTATTATCCTGCATAACTCAAGTATTCTTCCATGATTCGCCAATTCACAAAAGAATTAAGAATGATTAGTAGAATAATTGCGTAACATGAAAACAAGAACACTAAGTTGAGAGGAAAAGTAAATTAATTCAAGATTTCAAAAGGTTTCCATCTAGCCCCAATTACAAAAGAAACTAGCTAGACATGTAAAAATTCATCTCCTCGTGTCTCCTTGCAAGGCTCTCTCTTTGTCCAAAAAAACTCTTAAGAATTCATGAAGGTAATATTTATAAAGACGTAGGTGCCTGAGAATTAGGATTAGGCTTTTCCTTTTTTAGGCACTCTCAAGTGCCAAATCTTTTGAATGATGTTTTATCTATTTTTGCAGCAATCATGATTTGCAGCAATCATGATTTGCAGCTCCAAATTTTCTCAATTATCTAAAACAATAAAAAAATAAAAATCAATTTAATTAATAAAAAATAATTTAATAACAATTCATCTCATTATTTTAATATTAACAATTTAAGACATTAAATTCATATTTTAGTCCTTAATTTAGGAGTTTTAAGACTCCATTTTACAATGAAAACATTATGAATTTAAGGTTCATCGTAGCCACAAGAACAAAGTGATGAATTATAGTCACAAAAGTGGCTTTCTTTTTTTGGTGGTGTCACCAAAGTGGCTTTATCCTAATCACTTCAACGTCAAGGGGGAAGCAATAAGCGAATGGCATCCTAAGTAAAAAAATAAAGTTTGAACTTTACAGTAAGCACTTCTTAAACAGAGATGTAACCAGTTACTGCTATATTCAGTGATTAATCTCACAACAACGAGGGCAAAAAAATAGTAAAAGTGAATATCCATTAAGGTTGGTCTGATGGTGGTGGGGATGCTTGTACAGCATACTGGTTTGGACTTTAGTCATGGAATAAATTATTCATTTGCATCGATTTGTAACTTGTGAGCCATAAGTATAGTAAATTCACTTTCTTCCGCTATAAATACTCTTTCGGGGGAATAGGCATAGTCATATATATACATCTAATCCTCCTTAAAGCTTCTTTCTTCTTGTCATTTTTTGATCTCCTGTGGCAGCCTGGCAGATATGGTTTCCTTAAGGCCATGCCTTCTTTTCATTCTTATCTGCATTTTGATAATGAATCACGCGTATTCCAAGAATGATCGGAAGGCAAATATATGCATATACATCTCCTCTTATTATTATTTACTATAATGCATTGCTAATCAAAACGTTCACGTGCTTAAATTTCCTCCCTCTAATTTTGAGCATATCATATTTCTGATTACAGACCTATATTGTCTACATGGGTGATCATCCTAAGGACATGGACTCCACATCCTTACCTTCTCTTCATATGGCCATGGCTCAAAAGATCCTTGGCAGGTTGAACATATTTTGTCTATGTCTAATCCATGTTCGATTATAAGATCTTTCTTTCTGAATGTCATGTTTGTTTGAGTTAGACTTCAGCATTGACAAATTTAGAGTTTAGGGTACACAAGTTTTATAACTACTTCAGAAATAATGGTACCATACTATATATAATGGGTAAAAAGGATGTAAAGTTGTGTTATTTTAAGAGAGAGAAAGAGATAGATAAAGGAGGAGAGAGAGTTGACAAAAAAAAAATAAAGGTGTGGGTTCCATCTCTTTGTGAAAGGATATAAGTTGTGTCATTTAAAAAGATAAACATTTTCCCCATATATAATATCTTCACCATCATACATATCCTTAATTGCATTTACATACTATAAATACTTTATTTTCTATTTCTTTATTTTTATTTATTATTTTTATTTTTTTTGGTAAACTTATTTATTATTTTTACTTTCTTATTTTTTGTTGTCTCCTTATATATCTTTTTATTTTTCCTTTTAATTGTTTACTGTAATTTTTTATGAATAATGTTATATATATATATATATATATATATATATATATATATATATTTAAAATTTTATTTTTTTCTCAATTTTTTCATATTTTTCTCTCTTTTTTCATATTTTTCATTTAAACTTATCTACCATCGATCCAATTAATTTGAAATAAAGGTATTCTTAATGTTAATGTTGACGTTGACTATAAATAACATCTTGTTTACAGAATAGAGTGAAGCCTAACTGCTATAGTGGAAATACAGCTAGATTTATTGTTTTGTTTCTTATCCAAGAAGAGTATCATAAAATTGATTATCCAATTTGTGCATGCAACCAGTGATATTGCACCAGAAGCTATACTTCACAGCTACAAGAGCTTTAATGGGTTCGTCATGAAGTTAACAGATGAGGAGGCGGAAAGAATGGCAGGTACTATAATCTTCTTTTAACGGAACATTGATTCAATTTTATTGGTCGCTAATGATTTTGTGACATGTGACATATTTTTGTAGAAAAAAAATTGACAGGACATAATTCACTAATACTGATAACAAATTTGGTATGCAATGTGGTCACGTGTCAAAAAATCATTAGCAAATATAATTCGCTAACAGTCATAGCGAATTACATCGTGTGCGTGGATAAAATTTTAAATAAAAAATACTATTCACGTGATATTTACATAAAAAATTTCTCTGAAACTTTGGTCACTGTTCCCTTTTAACCCCACTATTGCTTAAAATATATTCACGCTCTGTGTTCTCGTATATTAAAGCACACTGTTAATTTCTTTGGTATTACAATAGAAATGGACACTGTCGTCTCTGTTTTCCCAAACAAAAAGATCCGTCTTCACACAACAAGATCGTGGGACTTCCTAGGCTTTCCCCAACAAGTCAAAAGAACAAGCATTGAGAGTGACATAATTGTTGGAGTAATAGACTCAGGAATATGGCCAGAGTCTGAGAGCTTCAGTGACAAAGGATTTGGTCCACCACCAAGCAAATGGAAGGGTTCATGCCATAACTTCACCTGCAACAAGTAATAATCTCTTTTGTATATAATACAATTTCAATTTTACCCTTTCCAAAAAAATAGAATCTTTATTAAAGCAAGTCACCCCTTATTATATGCAGCAAAGTGATTGGTGCAAAATACTTTAATATCGAAAATGATTATACCAAAGAGGACATAAAATCTCCTAGGGATACAAATGGGCACGGGTCACACTGTACATCAACAATTGCTGGAAACTTGGTTAACCATGTAAGTCTACTAGGCTTTGCCAGCGGAACAGCCCGTGGAGGAGTTCCATCAGCACGAATTGCTGTGTACAAAATAACTTGGAAATCTGGTGGTTCAGATGCTGACGCACTTGCAGCATTTGATGAAGCAATTATTGATGGAGTTGACTTGATTTCTACATCAACGGGACCATTAAATACAGTACACTATGAGTATTTTCAAGATGCATATAATATAGGAAGTTTCCATGCAATGAAAAGGGGCATATTGACGTCACATGCTGCTGGTAATGAGGGTCCGGAGCTTTACTCTATGTCAAATTATCCCCCTTGGATACTTTCTGTGGCTGCTACAACTATTAACAGACAATTCGTTACCAAGCTTCAATTGGGCAATGGCATGGTTTATGAGGTATCATTATTTAAACAACTTACGCTAACTCTTATTCTTAATATAAAATCAAAAGAAATATTAATTTTTTTGGTTGACTCTGCCATATACACAGGGGGTTTCAATTAACACATTTGATCTGAAAAGCAAAATGTTTCCCCTGATTTACTCATCCAGGTATTGAAATGTGAATTGTTATGCGATTTTTCTTTGTTTATTACTTTTTCTTTGTCACCACTTCATATATTATATATATTTATATATATATGAAATTATTGATCAGGATTTGCAGCGAGAAGACTTTGGATAAACGTTTGGTGAAGGGAAAGATCGTTCTATGTAGTGGCTTCAACGCTACAGATATTGGGTTTTTGTATGGTGCAGTTGGTATTATTCTTGCAGGCACTGGTGTGAAAGACCTCACCAGTCCATATGCCTTGCCTGCCACTACTCTCACTCTTACCGACGCCAGACTCGTAAAATCTTACATTGCTTCAGCGAGGTATAGGTCCCTATGGACTTTTAAGTATAAAGTTTAATGTTCATTCCATGTCATGTAATTATGTATTAGGAAATTATTTAAATTGTTCGATTGTTCAATAACTATTTGAAAATTCATATTTTTTTTAAATGTATTATCAAGTGATTGAATGAAAAAGTACATTAAATGCTTTTTTTTTTCCTTGATATCTTTATTAGCAAAATATTTATTTAAATGTTAATTTACTGACTTAAACCTTTCTCGTTTGACATGCTACTAATTAGCAAAAATGCAACAGCCACCATATTCAGGAGTGATGAAGTCAATAATTCTTTAGCACCTTACGTGGCTTCGTTCTCATCAAGAGGTCCAAATCCAATTACTCCAGACATTCTTAAGGTAACTTCAATGATTAGTATAATCCATATCAGTTTGTCGTCTTGCAGCTGTCAAATGCTAATTGCAATTATTGGTTGATATTGTAGCCTGATCTCGCTGCCCCAGGTGTTAATATTATAGCTGCATATTCTCCAATCTCACCAATTTCAGATGTCAAAGGTGACAAAAGACTAGTAAAATATAATGTAATTTCTGGCACTTCGATGGCTTGTCCTCATGCTGCTGGGGCAGCTGTATACGTCAAATCATTTCACCCCAATTGGTCTGCTGCTATGATCAAGTCTGCCTTGATGACCACAGGTAATATGACTCCTTTCCTTTTTTTTTTTTTTTTGGGTAAGCGACTCCTCTCTTTTTATATATGTACCTAGGGAATTGTTTTTCTCGTTTAACATGATAGAAAAATAATCCTCTATGGAAAAGAGATGAGAGAGAATAAAGGAGAGAGAGAAAATTTAAAATGAGTCTCACATTTAATTCGTATATAGTGCAAGAGTTAATTATCTCATGTAAAATGAGATAATTATTTCCCATGTATATATGCACCAAATAAATTAAATCTTACTTATTGATGTACCTTTATCTATTGCTTCATATATCTAATAAATTAGAACAATCCAATATAAACAAAATCAACATATAAGATTATCTCCAAAAAAAAAGAAAATCAACATATAAATAATGATTTCTTTTAATATATATATATATATATATATATATATATATATATATATATATATATATATATATATATATATATGAAAAAATATTTCTACAGTCACTTTAAATAAAATTATCTACAGCTATCCCAAAAACTACATCGTTTTGATTAATGAAGGGTGTTTCTGTAATTTTAGGTGAATTAATGAAGGGTGTTTCAGTAAAATATATATGATAAAAAAAATAAACAAAATTACGGAAACACCTTTCACTAATCAAAACGACGTAGTTTATATATATATATATATATATATATATATATATATATATATATATATATATATGAGGTAGGATCCTTTGACACATCATCTAATAGCCATTAGATCAAAAGATATCAATGGTGTCACATGCTTACAAATCAGAGTCGTTGATCTTTTTTGATCTAACGCCTATCAGATAAGGTGTTAAAAATTTCAAATTTGACACTGGTGTCTAAGTATCCAACCTCTATATATATATATGTATGAGACAAAGTAAGAGTTTCTTTACCATTTTTTCTTCACATGTCATATAGTTAGTCAGCAAAGTATAACTGTGTAACATGTTTATGGTGCATTCCAATTAACAGCTACTCCAATGAGTGCTGCTCTTAATCCTGAAGCTGAATTTGCATATGGGGCGGGGCAAATTAATCCACTTAAGGCAGCAAATCCTGGTTTAGTATATGATATTAGCGAAGCAGATTATGTCAAGTTCTTATGCGGTGAAGGGTATACAAATGAAAAGCTCAGAGTACTCACTCCAGATCATGCTAATTGCAGCAAAAAAGCTAACAAGTTAGCTGTTTACGAGCTTAATCTCCCATCATTTGCTCTTAAAGTTAACGCCCCTTTCTATCGTGTTTTCCGTCGAACAGTTACAAATGTGGGATCGGCAACATCCAGTTATAAAGCCAAATTAATGTTTCCATCTTTCCTCGATATTGAAGTGAAACCAGATGTTTTGAACTTCACATCTATTGGGCAGAAAAAGTTATTCTCGGTTATAATTGCTGGGAAGATTAATGTGGAAATAACCTCTGCCTCTTTGGTTTGGGATGATGGCAATTTTCAAGTTAGAAGTCCAATTGTAATATATGGGAATCCTCCAAAAATTCTATGATCCTGCATGTGCGTGGCCCAAGAAAAAAATAAAAGTTAATTTGGAAAACCGCATGATGGCACTTTCCAAGTTAGAATGCTACGTTTGTTGCTTCCGGTTAATGAAGTTTGTAAGTCTATTAAAAAATATATGCATGTAATGTAAGCTCACTGCAGTGAGCCTTTGTCTGCAATAAAGTAAAATAGTTGGTAAAACAAATTTCAAGTGCTCTATTTATATATATAAGAACTTTAAAAATTGATAAATTATCACGGTGTTTATATAATGTTGAAGATAGGAATTAGTTTTGAAATACTCTTGTAATTGGATAAGATTAATTTGTTTAGATTATTCATATTTATAGAGGTTGTTAGCTATTTTAAGTAGATGCTGTTATTGACACTTGTATATATATACCTCAATTAAAAAGGTGAACGTATTAATGAAAAGTGTGAATAGTTCCAGGATTGATTTTCCAACATGGTATTAGCTGAATTTTTTTAATCCTAGGAACGTATAGTACTAAGAACCCACGCTATTTTTTCCTTCTCTATTTTTCCCGACCCGTATTTCTTTGTTCTTTATCAATTATTTCAACCCGACCCGGTTTCTATTGCAATCCCTAATCCTCTATTGCGATGGAAAGCTCTGAAGCCGCTGCAAACACCACCTCTCCACCATCCTCTTCGACCGTACAACCCTCAATTAAATATCATCATCCAGTAAGAAACCTCTTCTTTCCCCATTACTGTCATCCTTGATGACTCGAACTACCCTCTCTGGTCTCAACTCATGGACATGAGCATCGGTGCCAGGAATAAATTTGGGTATATCATCGGTGCCAGGAAATATTCTGCATTTAATGTGTACATAATTATAGCAACTAAGGCAAGTGTTAGCATTGAATACAATTAGTTGCAGCATAATTGGCTAGTATGATAATATTCTGCATCAAATACAATTAGTTGTCAGCATAAGTATATGATTGAAATGAATGAATAACAGTTAATAGTTTACATATGAAAAAATGAAGGGATACTTCCATATTTTTTTCTATAATATGATTTAATTAATTAATTTACCAACAAAATTTTCTATAATTTATTTCTCTTTCTTCCCCATTGTATAAGGGCAATTATTATGGCACAATTAAGCCCGATTCTTTGATGAATATCATAAAATATGTTCTGGCTGTCTATTGGGGAAACTTGTCTTAGTTCAATTGCTTCGTAATTATTTCCTGTCAAAATGTATGGCATGTTCCACTTCCTTGGATTTCTGATTAATAAATCAAGGAGTTGAGACAAAATGTAATTTGTTATATCCATCCTTAATGAATATTTTTTTTTTAAAGTTATTATATGAAGAGAAGAGTTCCTATTAGCCAATCATCTGAAACTAATATTAAGTCTTTAAATAATTTGGTAACTACAAGTTCCACTTATCATTCACCAATTTTCAATTATGTTTTATCATCACATCCATGCTTTTCAATTTACTGTTACCCCGTCTCATGGATGGCTTGCTATGTTAATTTTGATATCCAATTCAATTATAACTTATTACTGTTCTTTTCTATAACTTTGAAAAGAAGTCAGGAACTATTATTTTTCGGCGATTTGAATGAAATAATTTATGTTGTCAAATTGTGCAAATATGCTCAAAACCATTGGTAGTAACATGGCTAGTGTGTGCTAATAATGATAATAACAGGGATCTGAATACATGTGTAATGATAGTAATCAAAAGGATATTAATGTTCTAATCAAATCACATATAATTAGAACACAGAATACATTAGAACAGAAAGGTTGATGATAACAAAAAGTTTTTTACATGACCATAATACAATCATTCTAAGATCCATAATCATGTAGACGCAAATATAAATTATAGCCCATAATACTAATCCAAAAACATCACCGTATATAAAAACTATTATGAGCAATCTTTCTCAATCTTCATGGTTTCAAACATGTAACCAAATTTTCATCCTCAACTGCATCTCCCTTCTTTGTCTCTGTAAGTTTGCTGGTAGGAGTTACTGCCAAATAATCAATGCCTCCATTTTGTTCGTTGAATTCCTGTATATGTATTGAAGATCATATTGCATTTAGAACTAAGGAAAGCAAGATAAATATTATAAATAAGGTTAAGCATGTATGAATGTCTTCATCTGTACTCATGTTGAGTTAGCTTAAATTTTTCAGAATTAAGACCAACACCAAAATTCTGTATGATATACATTTCACCCTTCGCTAGTTGATCTCTTATCCTCGAGGAACCTCGTACAGTCCCCTTATTACAAAAAGGAGGACCCATAAGCAATATTTAATAGTTGTAAGAATTAAAAAAGACTAAATTGCACGACAGAAGTGCGTGACCAAGATGACATGTTCATCTATTAAAACCATCTCAACATTGTCTACCATCTCGGGTCGATGAAAGTTGGGCGGCCTCCAGAGTCTGATAACCCTAACTTTGATCCTCTATTCTCATTAGCCTCTAGAGTCTGATAACCCTAATTTTGATCCTCTATTCTCATTAGATGATGTCAGATCACGGATAAGATCAAATCTCGTAGCCATTTCAATAGATATTGAAACACAAAGTTTGGCCAGCGAATAGATGGATCTATCCTATTTAATTTAATAAGATTGAATCAGCCATGAGATATTGCTAACTCATCTTAACAATTTAAATAGGATATTGTTGACTCATGGTTGACTCATTCTTATCTTTTGTATTTAATATTTTGATACACATAAGGGTATGGAAAAGAATATACTTACCACCATAAAAGTTTACTCTCATTACAACTAATATAATCATCATTGATTTCCGTCATTCTAACTGTTATAATTTATTGAAAATTATTGGGTTGCATTAATTAATTATTAATTCCACATAAATCCAGTAAATTATAACCGTTAAAAATTGATGAAAATCAACGGTAATTAGGTTGGTTGTAAAGGTGATAAATATTTTTCATTGTAAGTATATCATGCCCCTAATAGTACATACTATTATTTTTTTATTAATTTATTATTACTATTATTATTAACCGGTTAAGTGTGAAAAGAAATCTGGTTCATGAAGTTTAAAACATACACGTGGTATTTTTGTGCTATATATAGTGACTTTTCTAATTTAGTAATAAAGATTTGTTGCAATCATCCCTTTATCACGAACATTGATTTTCTCATGTTTTCCTTCTGATAATCTTTTTTTGGAGCCCAAAGTAAATTCAATTTGATTAAACCACAAAATATTTCTGCTACTCTAATCACAAATTTCCATATATATATATATATATATATATATATATATATATATATATATATATATATATATATATATTTTCTAATTTAGTAATAAAGATTTGTTGCAATCATCCCTTTATCACGAACATTGATTTTCTCATAATCTTTTTTTGGATAAATTCAATTTGATTAAACCACAAAATATTTCTGCTACTCTAATCACAAATTTCCATATATATATATATATATATATAGGGTTTTATAATTCTCGTTTAACACGAGAATTTGAATTTTTCTACACACCTTTTGATTTTTGTGCCAACGTGGGTCCTACACATAATTTTTTCTAAGATATGGGTCCCACATATTTTTTTGTCTCTACAACGTGAGAATTCAATTCTCATGTTAAATGAGAAATATATATATATATATATATATATATATATATATATATATATATAAATATAATATATATATATATATATATATATAAAAGTGGGTGTTCTGGTGAGCATAAGTATAAAAGTATCTATTTCCATGTATTACAAAAGGAAAATATAAACCAACAAATAAAAATGAATGGTAAGTTAAAGGACACGTTCACTCAGAATAAGGAATAAAAGTAACTATTGCGGAAGATCAACGTTTCGCGCAAACGAATCAGATTCTTGGTAATCGTGTTATATAGGTGCATGTTCATGTTAGAAAAATTAACAAGGCTCATTGAGATGGCCTGTGGCGCAACCTTCACCAAGTGTTAACCTTCTCCGTGCATTCAACGTAAATCTCCACTGTGGCTCTTGAGTTACGGATTGTGGCATACATGCAGTGTATTCCTCCGGGCAATTTTTATGAGATTATCCTGCGCAAAACCAAGAGTTGCAACAACGTCAAGTTGTGGACGCATGACATAACAAGGCGTTATTCAGTGTCACTGCAAATCTTTGCCAATATAGATAGACCCACATTTCTCTGTTGTGGCAAAGATTCGCAGTCACACTGAAGGTTTGAATCTTCAGCTAGAGAAGCCTGTCACACAACACATGCTTGGTATAGTTTTTTTTATTCGTGCCGTTGCTTCTCTTTCCGTTCAAAGGCACGGGATGGAGGCCTAATCCCGGTTCTAGTTTTGCAACTGAGCATCCCCTGTTTGGTTTGGCGACTGCCATAAAAGGAATTAGTAAATATGGTTTGGGATTCATAAACATGTTTGGTTTAGTTTAGTTTTATTTATTCTTGTTCCACTTACACCATTGATGGTGTTACTGTTAGGAATAAGCACATTACACTTTCACTAGTGTAAGTGGAATATGAATTCTTATTCCAAACAAGTGTTTATTCCCAACACGTTTACTAGTTACAAACCATATTTACCAATTCCTTTTATCACAGTCGCCAAACCAAATAAGGGGATGCTCAGTTGCACAACCAGAACTAGGATTAGGCCTCCACCCTGTTCCTTTGAAGGGAGAGAAAAGCAACAACCTTCAAAGCAGAATCTGTCCCTCTGCTAATAAAAGCCATGTTTCTGTCTTTATAACAAATAATAAATAGGGAAGTGTTAGGTCCGAGATAGACCGTATTGCTATACCGGATGGTATGCGCTCAGAGATAGTGTATATCAACTGTATACTAGGCTTAATGCCGAGGTCCCAATCACTGCGCACAAGCAATAAGCTTTACAACCAAGGAGTGGTGTGTGCACTGTGAGTGGGATAAGCTAAGTAATTCAGAGATGAGTACCTGGTATGTTTGAACTCTTATTTATAGGATTAACTGACTATGTTTCCAGTCCGCTGAGCTCCCCCAATTAGTCGGATCCTCCCTCCTTCGGTTGAGATCCGATCCGCCTCAATATCCCTCAATCAGTGATTGTTCCAAGCTGTTGAGATACTTCAGAATCTCCTAGTGAGATATTCTAGGGCGGCAGTATCATATTGTTACTTCTTATCCATAACAGGAAGGATATTGTAACACTCAAGTTGTGTTACTACCAAGTTACTACTAATTAATCTCACCGTTAGATCAATTATGTTGATACAGCGATTATATTTATTTCCTATCTTTGTATGGTTATGATTTCCCAAATTTAATACTTTATATTTATTTCTACATTTATATGGTTATGATTTTTCATATTTAATACTTTCACTCTAAATACGGAGAATCATAATCATACAAAGATGAAAATAAATATAACCGTTGGATCAACATAATCGATCCAAAGGTAAAATTGATTGGTAATAACATGATAATAACACAACTTGATTGTTACAATATCCTTCCCTTATAAATATTAGTGTTCTATCCTCCGTGTGAATCATCACAACTAAGAGAAAAAATATGTTGATAGTATTCAAGAGTTTAAGACCATTACTTTTATTTTCTTTGTGATATAATTAGGGAAAAAACAACTATCATGTTCTAGGAATATAACATCACCTTCCCACAGACACATAAAAGCAGATAGATCTCATTTCTTTTATTTTCTCTCATCATTTTTTTCTCTCTCCTCTCTATGTTTGTGTGTAGAAAAGGGGTACTCTTTTTCTACCGAGGAAAACAAACCCCCTGTAATAAAACATTACAAATAACTCAAGCGAACGAATTGCAAAATTTATCTATGTGCATTCGCCAAACTGAACAGAGTTCGTTACTGTAATTAAATAATGATAGATGTGGGGTAATACACAAAAAAAGTGATACATCTTATTTATTATTATATTGATGGTTTAATTATGATTCAAAATAATGTCACCTACGCTAGCATATATCAGAATGAATCATATAATCTTTTTATCTAATAAGATCGTTGAATGTGGTTCGTTCCATCATGCAATTTTTAAAACGAATAATAATTTAAAAAAGAAAAACATATTCCGAATTTTGCGGGCGTTCGATTCCCACATGAAAGACCGTTCAAAGTGCCTTCTCGTCCGTTTATTCTGTTTGTGCTCACTCATTGTTGGCCTTGTAATGTGCCTTTTCTTCTCTCTCTCTCTTTCTCTTTCTCTCTCCTCCCCTCTCCCTTGTTCCTTCACTACTCCTCTGCAAAAGTTTGAATCTTTAATCCCTCTAACCATCTTTCATCGTGACCCCACTTGGCGTGTTTGATTTTTTCGTTGGATCATTGTGCTGGTGTGTGTTTGTTGGGTATCCGATCATTGGAAGTAAAGCATGGCGTATAAAGTAGACCATGAATACGACTATCTCTTCAAGGTCGTATTGATTGGGGACTCGGGTGTTGGAAAATCCAATATTCTTTCAAGGTTTACACGAAACGAGTTCTGCTTAGAGTCTAAGTCTACCATTGGGGTTGAATTCGCAACCAGAACATTGCAGGTTGGTTTGTGTAAACGTTGTATATGTAAATTACATATTCAATTTCGTGAAATCCTGATTTTGCTTCTGTTAATCTCTATATTGGAGTTGATGTGCGTAGTTTAAGATCTTAAATTTCTGCAATTGTTTTCTTGGGATTGTTGTTAATTACCCTTTCTGTTGGTTTGTACACTCATTGATTCAGGAATATTTTAATGAACCAATGATTCCTAAATGAAATAAAAAAACATTTGTGTGTTGTTTGAATAATGCAGTTGATGGTTTAAATTTTATTATAAACTGAATCTGTTATGTTTTAACTAGATTGGTTAGATTGGTTCTCACCAAATAGATATAGATTGTTAGATTGGCATGAGCAGGGATGGTTGCATATTTCATAGGTATAGTATTTGAATTAGTTTATATTGTAAACATTTTCTGGCATTTCTAGTGTAGTTAACATAAAGTTATCTACATCTATTCCAAAAAACTACGTGTCGTTTTGATTGACAAAGTGTATTTCTACAATTTTAGGTGTCGTTTTGATTGACAAAGTGTATTTATATTGTAATTTTAGGTGAATTAATGAAGGGTGTTTATTTTATTATATATATATATATATATATATATATATATATATATATATATATATATAAATAAACACCCTTCATTAATTCACCTAAAATTACAGAAACACGTTTCATTAATTAAAATGACGTAGTTTTTGCGATAGCTGTAGATAACTTTATTTACAGTGGCTATAAAAATATTTTTTTCTATATATAATTCATTTTTTCTGCCGTCAATGTAGATAAGTTATTTACATTTAGCTCAAAACATGACATCGTTTTGGGGCGAAAATTATGGTATTTAATAATTATAATTTATTTCAAGCTTATAATAATCTTTTTTATTATAATTTTTTAACTTTTCAACCCAAAATGATGTTATTTGGGAGTGAATATAAATAATTTATATTTACGGTTGAAACATTTAAATCATATATTTATATGTGACACTGAAAAAAAATTCAAGTGGGTCACCATCCTTATTTTTTTTCTTTTATTTATTTATACTTTCTCTCTCTTGGTTTTTCATTATGTGGCAGATAGAAATTCTGAAAATATATTATTCCTTGTATATAAAGGTTTTATAAGAGTTATGTTGTAGTAAAAGTGAAGTGGTCATATTATAAAAATTCGTATTCGGTATCTTAGAAATGTTTTTTTTTTTTTTGTGCTTCAAAAAATATGGGTCGCACAAAATGTCATGTACGTAGTAAACTCTTATTTTTTTCTACTGAATGATGGATGCAAACACCCGTATATAATAGGAGAAATGTCCTTTTACCAAAAAAAAAAAAAAAAAAAAAAAAAAATCAGGAAACAATTATTTCGAAATGTAAGTACACGAGGAATAAAAACCTTTCTGCAAACCCATTGCTAATAGTGCTTGTCTCTTTTCTTTTTTTAATCCATGGATTCCATTGAAAATTATTTCTTCAGGAAACAATTATTTCTTCTTGCAACATGATATTCGAGAACCCCATGTAATTTTTATAAAGAACTTTTGAAAAAAAAAAAAAAATTCCCTTTATTACTAAAATGTTTTAAATATGAGTTATTAAAAAATTATTGATTTTTAGTTTCAATAAATGTTTGAAAGTCTATTATATGAGAAATTCTTATATATTGCAATACACTACAAAAATACAGCAAAATCAGTATATATGGCATAACATAAGTGTCGTTCATTAACTTTCTCAAAAGTTTAAGCTTAGATGAGGACGACGTCTCAACAATTTTATTATATCCCTTATGACATTTCATAATACACTAGTTTATTTTGATAATATGTTCAAATTCAAATGTTAAATTTTATAAATTATCTGATGTTTCTATGGTTGGAAATACATGATTAATGCAATGCAGGTGGAGGGGAAGACTGTAAAGGCACAAATATGGGATACTGCTGGGCAAGAGAGGTACCGAGCTATCACTAGTGCTTACTACAGAGGAGCCGTTGGTGCCTTATTGGTCTATGACATAACCAAGAGGCAAACATTTGATAATGTGCAGAGGTGGCTTCGTGAACTAAGGGACCATGCAGATTCTAACATTGTTATTATGATGGCTGGAAACAAATCTGACCTTAATCATCTGAGAGCAGTCTCTACTGAAGATGCTCAAAGTTTAGCTGAGAAGGAAGGTCTTTCATTTCTAGAGACTTCAGCTTTGGAGGCATATAATGTTGAGAAGGCATTCCAAACCATTTTGTTTGATATTTATCACATTATAAGTAAAAAGGCTCTTGCAGCACAGGAGGCTACTTCCTCTACTGGCCTTCCTCAAGGAACTACCATTAATGTCTCAAATATGTCAGGTAATACGGGCAATAGAACTTGTTGCTCAAACTAACAGGGTAACTCTGTAGAAAAATGAAGAGGAAAGCTTTCTCAGGAAATGTTTTTTATTTTTATTTTAAAACACAATGAGGTATAGTTGCTAGTTGCTACCTTTTGCCAGATTTATTTATTTGTATTTCTCCTGTAAGACTGGAGTGGCTGATCTCTAGTCTTCAGCAATCACAATTGAAAATGAATATTAACAATTTATGTCCTTCGCTTTGGCATTAACTGCTTCTGTAATGCATGCATTCGAAATTAGGATCTTTAGTAGTCAATTTGGAGAGTTTAGTCATAAATATTGTAACTCTAGTTTATCGATTAATTTGCTCCTGTTCTTTCTAGCGTATGTCTCATTCATAATAAAATTTCGCGTTTGTTTCATATAATACGATTTTGTTACGGGGTTATGTTTATCTCATTTTACATGAGATAAACAACTATCTTACACATACAAAAAGAGAATGGATCCCACCACTTTTTTTCTTCTCTCTCCTATTACCTATGGGTCCCACTTATACTTTTATTTCTACAGCATGAGATAATATTTTTCCTACAACATAAGAAAAATATATCCTTTGTTATTATTGACAAAGAGATGCTTGAAATTGTCTATTCCGATTCATTAGTTGTGAATACACGTCGTGTCTTTTAGATGATTTACACAATCGGTCATATTTTGTGTAAATTTAAAAAGTTGCTTTTTCTCTCTCATCAATCACGTCGCTAATGTGTAACCTGAAAAAAAAAAGTAATTTTTCATAATTATACAGAATATCATACTCTGTATAAATCACTAAAAGGACACAACTTGTATCTTTTTAAATGATACACACTTAACCCTTATTTTAAAGGTGTAACTTTCTATTATGTCAATATTTTCTCTTCACTTGTCCTAAACTTACGCCTCCAATGTAACAAAAACATGGGGATGCTATCAAACTCATTTTGTGAAACTATATAATATTGTAGGAGGCTTCCCTTACGTAGATGGAAATGTTGTAAAGCTGCGAATTGATTGAGGCCTTTCCTCACTTGACAAGTCATTTCTTCATCAGCTATTAGATTGGCCCCAAACCCGGCCCTTTAACATATCAGCATGATTCGAAACGCAGATTCAAAGTGGAAAAGTGTTTGGACAAAAGCATGTTGCCCCGTAAATCTTGCCACTTAATGAGTTCAAAAACTCATCCTGGCAACAAAACGTCCTATAGCAAGAGACAACAAAACGTCCTATATTTTCAGCTGAACCATTTGAAATGTTGGAATATATAAATTGGACATATTGTTCTCCAAATTTATGACTGTTTGCTCAAGTTTGAATGTCTCAAATTACTGTTGAGTATGGTTAACTATTGAGAGAAAAGTATAGACAAAAATATTTCTCATATTACATAGAAAAGATATTCTATTCAAATACTTACCCTTAGCAAGAAATAAGGGGGTGTTTGTTTCACGGATTTTAATTTGAAAGCCGGGAAAGTAAAGTTGGGAGAGATTGAATACTATGTTTGGTAGCCAAAAAAGCATAAGTTTTCCTGGATAAAATATTGCCAGCTTTTTTCTTCTATTTGTAAAAACTTGTACGGCTCTGGAATGCTGATGACCGTCGAATACATGGGATACATATTTAGCTGAGTTTGTGAAAATAGAACTGCGAATAAAAAGACCAATATAGCCTTGTTTGTGATTGTATTAATACTTGAATTATGGAGCAACAGTAAGTACAAAGTAAGGGTAATTTTGACATTTACTTTAACATTCCCATCAATATTTTACAATTTACCAAACATAGCATTTATAAAATTAACCCAATTTTCCCGACAAATTTTTTTTCAACCAAACACCTTTTCGCAACTTATCCGGCAAAAAATCCTTCCCACTATATTCCAGTAATAATTATTTCCCGGATTAAAAAAAATTTCTCTCGTACCAAACGCCCCCTAAGAAGTTCAGAAATTGCTTTTGAAAGCCTGTGTAGTAACTTTTCTTTTTGACGATAATTTGATCTTATTGACTCGTCTTTGACTGAAAGTTCAAGTTGCACCAATTGACCAGCCCACATTAATCATAGAACTCATTTGAAACTCCAAAATAATATATAGTCCCTTCATTTGTAAACTGTTTCACCTGCTAAAACTGTGGACACACAGTGACACCACTGTGCTAAGTCCTTCATCATTCATCGCTGCCTCCTCTTTATCAGATTCCCTTGCAAAAGTCTCTCTCTCTCTTTGTGTGAAAAAGCTAAGCAAAGCTTCAATCATGGAGGAAATTTTTGAGTCCTGTCATGTCCCACAACAGAGCAGAAGGAACAAGCTCCGAGTAATGATCCAAACCCATCAACCACAGCCATTCTCTTCATCATTTCAGCCCACCTCAGCTCCACCCTTTGAATCAAATCAAGTTCTTTCACCATTTAACCCCAACGCTCTCTCTAGCAACTTCAATTCACACACAACACACTACCACAACACTACTCTAACATCCCTTCCTTCTCACCCAACTACCCCGTTCTTAAACTTACTACCAAAAAGTTCATGTTCTGCTTCACATCTCGAATATCCTACAAGTTTTCAGAGTCTTCAAAACCATATGGTGGTTCATGAGTCCCAAGGACCATGCAGTGATTTGAGAAACTGGGTTCCCATAGGTCCCTTTACCGGCTATGCTTCCATTTTAAAAGGGTCAAGATTTTTGAAGCCTGCTCAACAGCTTCTTGAAGACTTGTGTGGTAGTGTTTGGGATCCTCCTCCAGTGGATAGCTTAAGCGAAAATGACAATGATAAAGACCCCATCACTGGCATTAGTGGGGATGCAATCCAGCATCAGTGGAGGGATTCAAGACTCGCATGCATGCTAGAGGAGGTATGCCCTTGAGTTCTCTTTTTTTTTTTTGATACCAACTCTTAGATGTTGATTGTAAAAAAGAGTTTTTTAGTTTATGTTTTCGTATAACCTATAGTCTTGTTGGTGGTTTAGCCCATATTAACAATGGAAAAACATTTTCTCAAGTTGCATGAGAACTCAATTCTCATGTTGTGACACTTCTATGTGCGTGCAAAGCTTTTCCTTTCATTTTTTAATAAATGTGGGGCCCACCACTGATTGAGTCACAAAGAATTGAATTCTCATGCAACATGATAAAATCAAATCTCATTAACAATTCCATCGAATTAGCTTTTATAAAACTGACAATAGGATAACCAAAACTCAATTTGATTGTTGGTTGGAAGTATACCTCGGATAAAATGTTTTCCAAAGGGACTTGATATTACTTGAATTAAGGATCTTACTATTGAAGCATGAAAAAATTCGACCAGAAACGGAGATGTAAGCATAGTAGCTTACCCTAACCAAATTATTGATTGCACTTGCACCTTATTTAGTAATAAACATAGAATTTGATATCCTTCTGCAAAATTATCATTTTCTTTTCCTCTTGTATATCTGTTGGATAATGACACTCATTTGTTATATTTTCCATTTCTAACAAAGATTCAGTTCTTTTAATAAATTTGTTCAGGTATACAAGAAGTATGCACTGTACAGCCAGCAGATGCAATCAGTTGTGGCATCATTTCAAAAAGTTGCTGGGCTTGGAAATGCCACTCCTTATATATCATTTGGTATCAAAACCATTTCTAAGCATTTTGGATGTTTGAAGTATGCTATTTATGATCAAAATCAGTTTTCAAGCAAAACTACTCCTGCAGCTAACAATTCTGGTGAAAAGGAAATTTTTAAGTATTCCACATTTCTAAGTACTCCACACCCTGTCCAACCTATTTTGAGATCCCAAAGAGCGCTTCCAGATTATGCTGTAGCTTTGCTGAAGAGATGGCTCTTTGAACACTTCTTACACCCGTTAGTGATGCTATTTATAAGCTTGATCTATTGCATATTTTTGTGTCAATTGTTTCATTCTATTTTCCTCTTCTTAATACTCCCGCAACTAAATCTTTTGACCTGCTGAAGTTATATAACTTTTATTTTTAACTTGTTCATCCCAGTTATCCTACGGATTCTGAAAAGGATATATTGGCTCAACAAACTGGTCTTTCAAGATGTCAGGTGAACTTAATTGCTCTCTCTATGTTCCTTATTCTATCTGCTAAGTGCTAACTCCCCAAGTGCATCATCGCATAATACATGGAATAAAGTCTGATAGTATAAGATCTGATTAAATTTTAATACTATCTTTAGTATGATGTTGTTTAAGATAATATCCTCCAATATTTTTAAAATTAATATATTAAAAAAAATTATTTTAATATATTAATATTGAAATGATATATTAGTTATTGAGAATTGCACTTGTAAGCAATATTAATACATGAATCCCTTATCAGGCCTAATCACATCTCCTTAGGCCTGATTAAGTTATACATCATTTTGATGTATCAGACGGTTCTGTTGTATAAACTTATACTATACGATGGTCACAATAAACAACTAACAATGTTAACATATAGTATAAGCTTATACTATCAAACCTTATACATCAGCCCAAACATGCACGTGTCACCCTCAAAGCAATTGAGGTTAGTCATTTCCCCCATCAAATTAATTTATAAGGGTATGGCACCTTAAGGACTAACAATATGGTAAGTGGTGTTTTGTCAGGTTTCAAATTGGTTCATCAATGCAAGAGTAAGAATCTGGAAGCCCATGGTGGAAGAGATGCACATGCTTGGGGAACAGCAGGCTCAACCATTAGAAGTGAACCATAATGTAAGCATGCATGTTGCTGGCCCATTTGCTCCATTACACAAGCCCATATGAAAATCCTGCCGCAACCAATAAGATGAAAATATCATAAACAAAGGCTCAAGATATGAAGAAACTCATTACTCACAAAAAAACAAAACCTCAAAGTGGGGTTCCGGGGTTGCATCATATTAGTTCTTGTTCAACCAATTCCCACTAGACATGGGAGTTAGGGGAATTATAGCACGTGGAAGTAATTGATTATCTTTAGCACTAAATCACCGCCACAGTTTGGGAACTGTCTTTTGTTATTTAGCGTTAGTTTCACCGAATCATCATGAATTGTCCACGGATGGTGTAACATCATACGTATTCATGTGTGCTGTATACGCCAAGCTGCTATACATGCCACTTTACTACTCTAGCTTTAGCCAACTTCAAAATTCTCGGCGTGTTTCACATTGTCCATTACTGACGGACCCATCCATAGATGTTTCATGAGGTCAAGAAATCACAAAAGCTATTCTTTAAACTGTTACTTATATATAGAACCTGACATAAAATCAATAAAAAAAATGCCGATTACACAACACACATATTTTCACATTTCTTATATATTGTTAAAGGATAATATGACATAAAATAATACATATTTTTACCCAACAATTTAAAATTTTGGGTTAAATTAATTCTTTATTTTACTATCTTAGGATCTATAGCTTGATGTTTCCATGTTTCAAATCTTTTAAATTGGGCTTGTAAACTATACAAGTTTTAATTCTACAATCTCTTGACGTGTGGAGATATATTAAGAAATAATATAAAATAATTAATGTGTTTTCACCCAACGATTTGAACTTTTACATTTAATTAATTATTTATTTTCGATAGAGATAGAGTTGATGAATCAGAACAAAAGAAACTGAAGGACAAACTACACAAGACTAACTAGAGTAAACAAAAGCACGTTCCCCGCCCTTAGCAACAAAATCAACCATACATAACAGATGGATACCACGCGGCCCGGCTCATGGAGAACTAGCGAATCCGCTTGATTCCTATCATCCAAAATGAACGCACAAATTTTTTTCCATTAATGTGTGTTGCAGATGAACCTCTCAATTCTTACCCAAATATGAAATTTTCATAATATAAAGTCTATATTCTGTAACAATATATTCATGAACAAAATTCCTTTGACATAGGAAATGATTTCAAATAATTTTTATGTCAATAGATAAAATTTGTTTTTCAAAAGCCGCAAAACAATTTAAGGTATCAATATATCGATTTAAAATAATTTGATAAAGAGATTTTCTAAATTTTCATGTAATTAAACCCAGAAATTCATATTCGAATTTTTCTTAAAATACTCAATGAAAATGTGCATATGATATATGAAAACCCCAAGGTTTCCAAGATCAAATGCAAAAAATTCTAAACGAAATTTTATCATAACTTTAGGTTTTATATGCAAATTTAGAATAATTTTAACAATTAAAAAAAAAATTGGATCTTATAATCATATATGCATAGCTTTGCTACCAAATAAAGAAGATAATTCTCAACCCATTGATCAAACCCAAAAGCATGAACAAGAAAATGCTAATGTGTAGAGGACTAGTATAGCTTTAGATATGTAGAGAGTTGTTGCTTAGTAATTTTGAATATTTGTTAAAAATTATATTATGTTATACTGGTTTAAAAAATCATATTATGTTTTACTTTTTTTTTTTGTTAATATGATTGCATTTTTTTGTTATTTTGTTATTGACTTTGTAATTTTGAATATTTATTAAAAATTTATAAGATTTTTTAAAATCTTATAAATTCATGTTGTCCTTTCAAATCTTTTAAATTTCATTAAAATCCTTTTAAATCCAATCTTATGAAATTTTAATTGTAAAAAAAGTCTTTAAAATTCCTCTAATTCTAAATAGTCTTTTAAAATCTATAAGATTTTTTATCTCGGAAAAGTCTTTTAAAATCTTAATATACACCCCTCTTATTCTCTTAAAGAATGACACGTGTCATTTTTTATTTCAAATTAAATTTTTTTAAATTAACTTTGTATGCTTTTCTATAATTTATATTATTTGAATTTATACCCATTAAATATGTGAAGTATTTATAAATATATATATATATATATATATATATATATATATATATATATATATATATATATATATCGGAGCCGTTGCCTGGATCGGTAGCGTATTTTTTTAGTGTAGTACTTTGGGGTTGGGTTGGGTGTATCTGACCGAACTGTAAAAACAGTAAGATATTGGGGCATATCTCCATTGCTATAATCATCAAGGAGAAAAATGTAAAATTAGATATATACTTTTTTCTAATTTTAATAAGAAAATAAGAATGTAGTGGCCCTTCAGCATTCCTATAATACTGAAAATATTTTCCAAATATTGATATTGATATTGATCTTGTTGGATTTAAATATGTTGGATTTAAATATGTTGGATTTTTTTTTTCTTTTTGTTTCACAAGCTATAAGAGAAAGGAAAATATACATATACATCACTTTTACCATGATCCCTGTTTTTTATAATTAATAATGTATATACGTTATTTTTACCATGATCTCAGGTTATTCTCATTTTAGTATGTAAGAATAAAAAGTTATATATTTATTTGTTTTTATCATTAATTCACCTTTATTTATGACTCATATAACTAAAAAAATAGAGCTATTAGATATAAAAAAAATCAACGGCTATGATTAAGAGTTAACTTATACTGATAAAAATAATCTAACTCTCATGTTTTTTTTTAATTAATTGTAAAGCATATTTAATTGAATATTTAAAAAGGAAAAAAAAAGCAAGAGACATAAACCACCCAAATTCAAAATTTAAAAGGATTAAAAATACATATATTGATTTTCACCCAAAAAAAAAAATACATATATTGATCGGCAAAAACATATCCAATACTTCAAAACTCTCTGCCATAACTAACAACTTAAGCACGGTCACCCTCACCCTCACCCATGGTCATTACATATATGTTTGGGTGGTAAATTTAGAGTTTATGTGTGTATAAATGAGGTAAGTTTAATAGTACTAGGATGACAAAAATCATACAGATGTGAATTGATGTTTATTTCAGTTTTATAACTAATAATTAATTATTTTTACCATTTCAACTTATTTTTTGGCCATCAAGCGATTCAAATATGTTATTTTAACTTTTACGTACTTTTATTTCAATGCATCAATATATATTTAAACCGTTATGAATGTTTGTTCATTTCTAACTCTTCATAAATATTTTCAAGATCCGTTCTCGAGTGACGTATATGGGTTGCATTACTGAATCAATCATTGTTATTCCTTTCATTTTCTCTCGTTGTCAAATTTGTCTAATGCTCTTTGGGAATATGTGCATTAATTTCAACGGCAACTAGTATTTTCCTCTTTATACCGATAGTAATTTCAGCTGGATAATTTGTGTGTAATTATTATATTTCTAAATTGACATAATATCATCAAATTTAGTATAATTTTGTGTGCTATTTAGTTTTAACCAATATTGTCAAAATTGGATTTTTACGTAGAAACAAGAAGGGCCTATAAATATAAATCGTAGAAACGACATGAAACGTAAAGTTTTTACTATTTAAAGTCATGATACAAAATTACATATATATATATATATATATATACATATAAAAAAAATCATATAAGTCACTACCTAAAATTCAATGAATAAATAACTATTAAAATATATAAGTCACATATATAAGACATAGTTCGAAAACACAAAAAGAGTTTAACAACTTCCCTCATAAAAAAGAGAGTTTAACAACTCCTATAATTAAGTTTCAAAATATCAAAAAAAAAATTATTAACTCTTAAATTGATTCAAATCAAACACATCATCTTGCATACGTTATATGTCCTCACTGTCCTATTCTCTTGCCCCTATAACAAATTCATTTGCAACAAATGTAATAAATTGGTTCAAAATCCATCTCAATTTGGTACCCAAACATTTCATCGTTGGCTTCACTCTTTTCTTCCTCTATAACAGCGACTTTATGAGAGTTTTTTTTTTCCATTATAAGACCAATCTAGTTTTTTTATTTAAGTAAAAATGTAGAAATTTGTATTTTTATCATTTTTACATGATATTTTTACCAGTGTTTATTGATGAGAATTTTTATTTATATTTTAATACATAGTAAAAATATATTATTTTTACGTTAATTTTTTACAACAATAATTTTAACTCATAATATTTATATTACTATTTTTTTTGGGAATACATACAGCATAAAAAGACATTTTTCCTTTTGAGCATCGATACGTGTGATTGTTAATTTTTTTTTTCTCTCCTAATGGTTCGACAAATATTGTAGCTACTCGAAGTGAGAGAACTTCTCGTGTAAAAGAAGAAGTATATATTCCATTTTTTTTTGGGAGGGGTTATACTTACTACCTCCTAAGTTTACTACTCTTACTACCAAGTTATCCATCGTTAGATTAGTTTTGAATCCAATGGCTTGTATTTACCTCTTATAATCCTTATTTTTCCTCACTCATCCCCTCTTTCTCTCTCTCTCTCTCTAGGTCGCTGGAGACTGCACGGATGCTCACCTCTCGCTCCAACTTCCTCTCTTCAGCGTTCTTTCTCTTCTGGTTGCAATCGTTGTTGCTTTTCTTTCTTTCTTTTTTTATATTTCTTTTGTCACCACCATCGTCCCTTATGGAACCATTGTGACCTTCCCCTTCTTCATGAACGTGAACCCTAACATCGTCGCTCTCCACGATTCGAAGTCTTTCTCGCACCTCTTCGATACTTCTACCTTTCAGAACAAAATTACCTTGTCTAAGTTATAGTTTAGAATCATTATAAATACAAAATTTTCATATGAGTGTTTTAGTTTCTGTTACCTGTTTTAGTTTCCCAACAAAGCCAATGGTGAATATTTCATTTATGTTGCCTATTTTAGTTCTGGATTTTGTTGTTTAACTTACATTTTTTTTTGGATATATGGGCGTGAGAAAGTCGTATATTGCCAAACCTGAATGTGCCTGCACAGAGAACTGGTGAATTCTGTAAAGGACCATGTCTGTCAAACACAAATTTGGTCCTCAGTTGCATTGATAACATATTCAGCAACTTCATATTTTACAATAGGGCAAACATGCTGGACATCAAAGAAACAATTCAATGTTGATTGGAGATTAATGCATGTTTTATTGATTTTTATCTTCTATTGATAAATGGGGATTGCATTCATGCTGGGAATTTCAATGTTACCGAGCACATCCAAGCTGAAGAAAGGAAAGCTTTGAAGGCTACCAACCATGTTATAATGAGGCTTGCTTTGATCATATTGGGGCGTGTCTATTGTGCAGATTTTTACACAGTATTACATTGATAAGAATAATTTATGTTTATTAGTTTGATATGTACTCAAATTCCTGATATGACTGCTTATATAAGTGAACAGATTTTAAGTTATGGAGTTATAATGTGTCTCTGGATCACATTTATGATATATAACTTTCTAGTATGCTATGGCCTAATGGCATAATAAATTGAGTATTGCGTCAATTTTTGTTAAATTACGCCAAGTTATTTACATTTTGCAAGCTGCCCCATTTTGATGTCTTGGTTTCAGTTGCTTCAATGTCACAGTTATAGTTTCTAAAATATTACATTTTAAATCCATACATCAGGTCAAAATCGTGCATTTAGAAATATAGGAGACTAAAATTGTAAATAAATTATGAAAATTTTTGTTAGCCAAATGATCTTATTGTCTAATGATATAATGCTTTCTTAAATAAAAATATAGTTTAATTCCGTTGAATCATAATGGTCATACATAGCACAACCTTTTGTCGAGAGTAACTCATTTGACAAAAAATAAAATATTATTGTGGTTGAGGCCAGTAGGGTTATTCAAGTTCGACATTAAAACAAGAGCAATATATCAAACCAATCAAAGGATAAAAGCAGAACAGATCCATGGCAGTGAGTTTGCATACATTTAAGAAGCTTGATCTAAACCAGTATACAAAAAAAAAAATTTGTCCGAAACAAGAAACATAAGATGTTGCTTGCATTTTCAATGCAGATCCAAATACTATGTCATCTATAATATGCTATATCAAAAAGTATAGCATCTTCTTTTGCGGTAACAAGTTGCAGAAGGTGTAGTAGGTTAAATTGTTAGAGGGCCATTAGCATCTTCTTCATCCTGGGATCCAGATGAATACTTGGTGCGTCTCAAGTGTTCTGAACAAGGAGTTGTAGATGCATGTTCACCCTCAAGTGCACCTAAATATTCATGCTTGCCATTAGTTGCTGGCTCAGAAAATATTGTGCATCAGGATGTTTCTGAAATTTCAAAAGAGTTAATCAAGTAATTCCAAAAACAGATTTTTCATATAAAGCATCCATGAATTTTTAAACTCATTTTAAGGGGAGACCAAACTGACCATATGTTCAAAAGTTTCCTCCTGTATGACCCATATTCTGGAGGAATAATGTACTCCTTTCTTTTACGTAATCAGTATGTTGTTGAGTGCCTTCCAATATTAATTCTTTCAGCTATTAAGAAGAGGAAGAAGAGACAACCAAACAAGAATGGTAAATGAAAATGTATTAATTTCAAAGGGATAGCCAAAATAAAAAAATAAAATAAAAAAGACAGTACACTTCTATCACCTGCTCTAAATGACATTTAAAAGTGCTAGAATTTTCAGATTTGACAATGGTATCTGATTCATATATAACCCATAAAAAAAGGATTTATCTCAATTAGCATAACAATAAAGTCCTCATCATCTTCCATATTGGCCTTTATTGAAATAAACAAGTGACTATTGTATAGCCAAAGAAAAGAAAGAAAGAAACACAGCACAAAGGGAATACTGCTTTCAAATTGTTTGGTACTGATGGGTCAACTAGGGGGGCTAAGTCAACTAATGACCAGAACAAGCTAAGATAGAATCCACTCTTTAGTGCACAAAATATTTCATGATCTCAAACTATTTTGGGCCAACAACCACAACATAATAAGAGCAATAACAAAATATTTTAATAAATTTCACCCCATGACAGAAACACTCTTTGGTTGATTATCAGCAATCAGCTTCAACCAGCCTTGATCTGGGCAGGTGCCTTATAATCATCAAGTTCATCGAGTCCCATCCATTTCTTCTTAGCTATTTATGTTCTCTTCTGCTCTAGGGATTTTTTATGTATAATAATTTGATTATTTTATATAAAAAGACAAAATTAAAATATCAGCTAATTTTTTTTTATAATGATTATAAACTATAATTTAAACAAGGTAAACCCTATTGGGAAATTGGGAGCATAAACCCCATCAATCAGCAACAAATTCAATGAACATAAGAACCTAGCCTTCAATTAAAGACTTTGACAAAATTAAATGGCAGAATCAGGTCATAACAACATATCAGGAACAAAACTTACATGGGGCGTGATGCTCGCTGGCATCCATTGCGGTGAAAAGGAGTTTTCCGCTAGTCTTTGCTGCTCCCAACTGCCGTTCATGGTTGTGATAGAGCGCTGGAGAGTCAATGGTTGTGATGATAGCTTTCTGAAAGGTAGAAGTATCGAAGAGGTGCGAGAAAGACTTCGAATCGTGGAGAGCGACGATGTTAGGGTTCACGTTCATGAAGAAGGGGAAGGTCACAATGGTTCCATAAGGGACGATGGTGGTGACAAAAGAAATATAAAAAAAGAAAGAAAGAAAAGCAACAACGATTGCAACCAGAAGAGAAAGAACGCTGAAGAGAGGAAGTTGGAGCGAGAGGTGAGCATCCGTGCAGTCTCCAATACAAGAGAGAGAGGGGATGAGTGAGGAAAAATAAGGATTATAAGAGGTAAATACAAGCCATTGGATTCAAAACTAATCTAACGATGGATAACTTGGTAGTAAGGGTAGTAAACTTAGGAGGTAGTAAGTATAACCCCTCTTTTTTTTTTTTATCTTGCTTTCAATTTGAAATTAACCGGAAATTCTCCTTCACGGTAAAGCAGTCAGCAAAAGTAGCGTGGCAGTAAATCAAGCTACCAAACAACAATGTGTGCAAAAGACAAGGAAAGACGATAAATCATGTATGTCATCACGAGCCCACAAAGTCAAGGGGGGTATAAATTAAGAATATGACAAAGGATATTTCATCATGGAATATTTAATCATAACTTACAATTAAATGTGCCGATAAAGTTTACCAAAAAAAAAAAATGTGCCGATAAAGAGAGATGTTATCAATGCTCCGGACCCGGGTATTGGGCAAATATTGATCCGGAAATTGGGTCCTTCCTACCTCGTTGAAAACGGGTAATCCGTAATCGGCAAGGATGCGTGCAATGGAGTAAATAATTTCAAATTAAACTCTAACACTCTATTTTTTTTTAATATTACCTATTGTTCATAAAATATTTGATTAATTCAATTTAAATCAGGTAAAATTAGATAGTGACAATACTCTCCCTATCAAATTTTAACACAATTATCTTTTAGAAACTCAAACTTAAATTAAACTGGAATAATTTCTTACCATTCACGTTCTTGGTGGTCTAACACTCTAATTTTCTTTATAAATGTATTTTCTCTAAAAATATTAATGATCACTCATTATGTACATACATTTGAAATCTTATTTCTATTACGTTTAATGTTAATACGTTGCACCCTCCCTCTAGCTACTTGCCCTTTTATTATATACGATTGAATTATTGTCGGGTTTCACTTATTTAAAACATGTAATTAATAAGAATACTCCCTAATGAAGTAAAAAATTATAAATCAAGCTGTATCACTTATCATTTTTTTATTTTTATTTTTTGGTATAAATATCACTTATAATTTTCTCTGCAATTGTCGATGATCACCCATCATATATACACACATTTGAAATATTAATTCTATTGCATCTAACACATACGTCTCACCCTCTAGCTACTTGCCGCTTTCATTGCAGACCATTGACTCATTCCTTAGATGATCAAACAATCTTCATTGTTAATCACATCTTTTCAGACCATAGGGCATGTTTGATGGATTCAATAACGAAGATAAGATATAATAACTTTATTGTTTGGTGAACTAATAAGATATGATAAACTTATCATGATATACTATGCTATATATTATGCTATGGGCTTGGGTTATGATTCAACTAGATTGGATATGAGTTTTTTCATCTAATAATAATCGTATGTCTCCTCAGAGCTCGTATTGTTATTATTAGGGGTGAAATTTGGCTAGACCCGCTTACAGGGGCCTACGGCCGAGCCTACGTCATGCCAGACTTGACCTAGTATAGTTCGTAAAATAGATCGGGTTTGGACCTTGAAAAAACTTGTTTAATAAAAAGGCCGTAGGTTCACTTTCACAAGGTCTGACTTATAAGCCTACAGGTCGGTCTATATTGTACTATTTGTTTTAAATAAAATAAAATATAATAAGTATTGAAGAAAAAGCAAAAGATATAAATTTAATCAATTACAATTATTTGTAACTTAATTATATTTGATGATATTTCAATAGAAGTCTGACTTTATTTCTTTCTTTCTTTTGTATTGCTCCACTGGTTTCCGGGGCTAACCCGCGTCGGTTACCTAGTATTGGCAGGTGAGTCTCTCTTAGCGAGGATTTTCTGCATACACAAGGTCTCAAACTCGAGTCCTTGCTTAAGCGAACCCAAATACCTTACCACTTGAGCCAACCCCCGTTGGTTTGTCTGACTTTATTTCTTATGTAGGAGGAACCAACTTCTCAGCATGTTAGATTATATATATGAATATATTAAAAGGTTTTTGGGAGATATCATACTTACTACAAGCATCATGATGTGTTTGTTGGATTCAAGTAATTATTTTAATTTATATGGTATGGATTTGTTTCTTGGATCTGATGAAATATATGTTATTTAATTTGAACATTTTGCTTTTGAAAGTGACTTAAATACAGATTGTATGAGTTTTGTTGTGATTCATGATTCTGTTTGGACGTTGAAATTATGATTTTTGGTTTAGCAATAGAATTTGAGTATTTTGTAAAGTTGCTTCATGATTATGCTTGAAAGTTAACAATTAACAGGTTAACGGGTTAGGTCAAACCATTTATTTTTTTGTAAATAGGTCAAACCAGATTAACAATTAGACTCATACTAAATTTCAACCAGAGCAAATTAAAAAAAAAAATTCGCATAAGAAACTTGACCAGCGTAACCGCTTTCATCCCTAGTTACCACCACCATCACCATTGAGAAAGTAAAGTAGGTCGGTGGTCCTTTTTAAAAAAAAAAAAAAGGCTAAGGAATGTTTTACAATAAATCCCGTGGCACGTTTCTCCATTTGATAGGAAACTTGGTTTAACCGACGACGTTGCCCTAAACTTGATATCTACACACAGCTGTCCAATGCGCCCTCTCATCTCAATTTGCAAGCAACGCATATTCCCCACATGAGAACCTCATATTCGCCCGAGGAACCCATCCCCTGCACCCGCTTCCACTGTAACTCTCTCTTTCTAATCTAAGCTCATTGTTCTTCTTAAATCTCATTGAAGAGGAACACGGAAATACACAGCAACCCACCGCACCACATAAAAGCCTCTCTGCTTTAACTTTCCTCGTGAACCAACCCTGCCTAATACGTCAACGTTTTGTTCTAGCCGAATCCGAAAAACGACGTCGCTGACCCTAGAGCTCTTGTTGTGTACCTGAGAAACGTGAAAAAGCGATTCCTTGTGTGAAAGAGAAAAAAACATGGGGGATTCCTTCTTGTGCTGGTAGTAAAGAATTCAATTTGCTTAGAGAAAGTGGTGAAAGGGGGAAAAAAAAATCTGAAATTTGAGATGCAAACGGAGGCTAGGGTTGGTGGTGTACGGAAGTTGGTGCAGCAGCCACCACAGCAGATTGGGACTGTTTCACATCTTCTCGCCGGAGGCGTTGCCGGCGCTTTTAGCAAGACTTGTACGGCGCCGCTAGCAAGACTCACCATCCTCTTTCAGGTTCCAATTTTATTTATTTATTTATTTATTTTCTAAACAAAATGTCTTGTGAAAATTATGTTAAATTAACTCTTAGTTTTGTGAAATTATGAAACTGTTTCCAGATTCAGGGGATGCATTCCAATGTTGCAACTTTGAGTAAAGCTAGCATATGGAATGAGGCTTCACGAATTATCCATGAAGAGGGATTTAGAGCTTTCTGGAAAGGGAATCTGGTTACCATTGCTCACCGTCTACCCTATTCTTCTGTTAACTTTTATTCATATGAGCACTACAAGAAGGTCGTTGCTTCTTTCATACACATACTTGCTATCTTGCAGAGAAACTTGTTTTAATTAGTAACTCTCTGATTGATTTATGTTTAATATTATTTTATATGTGCAGTTACTGAGGATGGTTCCAGGAGTTCAAAGTGGTTGGGATAATGTTTGCATAAATTTTGTTGGTGGTGGCTTGGCAGGGATGACTGCTGCAACATCTACATATCCCTTGGATCTTGTAAGGACACGACTTGCTGCTCAGGTAACATCATATGCAAAGATGTTTGCTTTAATTTGAATAACTGTTCATGCACAGATGGTGGTGAAATATCCTTGTATTTGTGTTCTACTTGTTAACAATTAGCGATGTTAAAATTTTGCAGACAAATTTCACCTATTATAGAGGTATCGGGCATGCTTTGCAAACAATTTGCAAGGAAGAGGGAATATTTGGCCTTTATAAGGGACTTGGAACTACACTCTTGGTATGCTGTTATCATCAATTTAACATTACTTGAAGTGTATGATTCCTTTCTTGTGTAATTAGCTGCATCTCTGGTGCTTATGCAGACTGTTGGGCCAAATATAGCTATCAGTTTCTCTGTGTATGAAACCTTGAGATCGTATTGGCAGTCAAATAGGTAATCAGTTCACTAATTAATTTAGCAGTCTAATGTAACCTATAATTTCCCCTTATTTCATGTATATCATAGCTAGCATTATATGTATATTGATTATCTATACCCATCAGATCCGATGATTCAGCTGTTGTTGTTAGTCTGGCCTGCGGCAGTCTTTCTGGCATTGCATCATCATCTGGTGAGTGATCAAAAGGAGAGTTTATAACTTGAATATTCTTGATAACTTGAACTTCTGATGTTCCTTGTCAGATAAGAATTCTTGATAATTTGCTTTTTGATGTTTCTTGCAATTAGGTTATGCACATTCTTTTGGTATTTTACCTTTTTCGTAATCTCTATGTGTGGCAGCAGAGCACTCAATTTAGTGTGTATCAAATGTTTATTAGATGTTCAGTTACAGTTAAGAATCCTCTAGTCAAACTATTGAATTTGCTCAAACCCAAGAATATTAAAGAAGTTAATGCCTGTAGTGCTTTACTATGCTTTTGATGCAGAGAATGAGGGTTTGGTGCAGTTCCTGCACCCAGTATATAACCAGACTGACCCCTAGAACCAGAGACCAGGTTGGAGTTGTTATTTTATCTGGCATATGAGAAGTTTAGTAAGGAACACAACAAAAATACCCTTTTCCTGTCTCTCTTTAACTTCATTATTGTCTAAAGATCTTGTGCAAGTAATCATCTTCCCAAGTTTTATTCTATGACATGTCTCCCCAAGCTATGCAGTGGATTCCATCATGGGGTGGCATTACTTGGATGAAACTATATCATTCCCTCAGTTACCAAATGTGAGAGGTGTCCTCTTTGAGGTATGCTTCTCACTTAGGCTTCCTTCACCTGATGCTTACCAGAATCCTTCAAGCCCTGTTGATGTTTTTCCAAGGAATCTGTTCTTACTGCTTTAATAATACTGCTTTCAACATAATCCTAAACGATGGGAATTGTGGTGACAAATTATAATATAGTTGCTGATGATTAATGTAAATGGATAAATGAAATTGTCAACAAAGGATAGAACTACAATTCTTTTCAAGGGAGAAAATTCTAATCTTAATAGATTGGGGCATGGATATTTGTCGTGTCAAGACTGTACTATGTAGACACTAAATACATGTATCCAAAGTACTTATGCATACAAAACTCTAGTAGTGTCCGCTTATCAATTGTGACATATAGGTTTTCTGCCACTCTGCTACAGGAACTGTATGTTCGGGTAAGGCTGTGTTTTACTTATACTCTTTCCTTTTTATTGCAATTTTACAATCTTTACTATTTCGTGTTCTGGATTTCTTAAATTCTGCCACGACAAGATAAACTTGCTCATCCATGAATTTCTCGTTGCCAACTGACCACAAGTTCAGGAGTGTTCCATGGTTTCATTAATATGTTTACTGTAGTTATTATTTGGATACCCTACAATGTTGCAGTGCAGGCTTACAACTTGGTCAGAGACACAGGATCATTACAATAAGAAACTCTAGTTTTGTCTGCATGGCTTATTTATTTCAAATATAGTTAATTTAGATGGCAATTACGGTTTTAGAATTGGTTTCATTTCAGTCGATTTACCAGATTTGATGATACATGTCACCTAAAAAAGACTAACGATCTGATGTATTATAATAGAATCCCATGTAAAAGTGAGATCTTTTTTACTCAAAAGGGTATGGTTCAATTCATCCGTTATCCTATATGCAGCAACATTTCCATTGGATCTTGTGAGACGGCGGAGGCAACTTGAGGGGGCTGGTGGGAGAGCCCGGGTGTATACAACAGGCATCTTTGGTATGTTTAGGCACATAATCCAGACAGAAGGTGTGCGTGGCCTCTACAGAGGAATTTTGCCTGAATATTACAAGGTGGTGCCGGGTGTAGGTATTTGCTTTATGACTTATGAGACACTGAAGATGCTTTTAGCGGATATTGCTGCTGCATAATTACACTTTGGAGTAAATGGGTGAAGTTATTTACCCATGCAAAAGGGTTAGAATTACATTTACATGAAGTTCATTTTATTTAATGGGTTCTCTTGGTGGGCAATTTTGTAATGATGCTGTGGGGATAGAATTTTTCCTTGTATAAATTACACAACATATAAAATTAGGCTGTTATCAATCTATTATTCTCATGTGGTCTGCTTTATATTTTTCCCTCCCTCCCTCTCTCTCTCTCTCTCTCTCTCTCTCTCTCTCTCTCTCAGAAATAAACTATAAATCTGCAGCTGAATGCCTTAAGGAGACAGCTCTTCACAAGTGCATCTTCCTTATGGCATGTGTGATTATCAGCAAGTGAAGTTCAAGGTATCATGTTGTAGTGTTGTGCAGCACTTTTGTGTTTCTCAGGAGGGGTTAATCTTTTGAGAATTGATCTATTCTTCTATAAAGTATCATGTTGTAGTGTTATGCGGCACTTGCGTTTCTCAGGAGCAGGAGTTATTCTTCCTATAGTAATGATAGTTAGATAAATACCTTGGATCCCTTTATTTATTTTTTATTTTTTTCACTTTTGAGTCCATTGTTTTACATTGTACAATTAACAAACTATGAATTCATTATTAATGACCCGGGACTTGTTATAGGGTCATAATTCTGAGTGTTATTAAAAATATTGTCATTTTTCAGGGAATACTTTTCTTTAAATAGTTATGTTGACATGACAATGAACTTTTCTATTGGAATTATTGATGAAATTCATTCACTATGAAATTGAAAACTCTATAGGTGACAGAGCGATGCTTTTCTTTATAATATTTATAAAAGTAATGTTGCTCAGAATTGTCAACTTCATTGATGAAATGAATAGCTAAATGCACAAGGAAATAACACTTGTTCAATACGAGCTAGGCATGCATATTTTTAGTCAAGTTGGACCTGGACATCCTTACAGGACCCAAATAGCAGGAGAAGCTGCCCGAGAGCTTCTGTCTTGAGTTTGAATCGATATCCACTTGGAGAAACAAAAAAGAAAAAAAGAAAAAACCTAGCATTGCAATCCGTACTTAAAGAACTCTTATCACTCGGGGAAAAAACCAGTCAAACGAATGTGCTCAAGGGTACAACGCAAACCATATTTGTTAACAGCTTCATTAGCAGCTCTAAAGCCACCGCCATAAGCTGGAGAAGAATCATGGGCAATCTGATTCTTGAAAAATTCACCCAATTTATTTTCAGCTTGAGACCTTACACCTTTCTTGGAGGAGGAGGAAGAAGAAGCTGTAGATGTTGATGCCATGCTCTGAACGCTTGGCATTACCTCTGACTCAAGCCACATATATGAAAGAACCTGGCAAATGCCTTCCTCTACTTCAGGATTAAGGTTGCGGTAACCTGCTTAGTCCAAGATGAATGAGATGAAAATCATGTATACCGTTAAGTTTAATACCAAGATATGGATCAAAATGTGCTACCTTTAAGGCGTAACCAGGCATGCATCAATTCATGGGCAAGTATAGCACCTGTGAGTAACCTGCATCCCGCAAAAATATGACAACTATAATGAAGTCTGAACATAATCAATAGGAAGAAAGTAACATAGTTGGTTCTGATTCTTATGAGCATTGGAAAATCATTTCAAAAGGGAATCAGCTGTAGTTGGAGGGGGACAAAAAGCAACGTTTCCATTGCCCATTAATTACCTCGGAAGACCATACAGAACAAGAATTGCTGTAACTTCACATTTTCTAGTCAGCTTTTGAGGTTGAGTTCTCATCCCTATTAGTCGATGGCCTCCAATTCTTGGCCTTTTTTGTATCTGAAACAACATAAAATCATAATGTAGTGGAATTATCAGACAAACAATTTGTAACTTGGTTCATGATGACTTTCACATTCTAATCAAAGAAAACAAAAAGTAAATATTTTTTAGTATCATACACTGGTGACAGTCTGCTCTTCTGAAAGGCATAAGCCTCTTGTTTCTGGTAAGTGATGAATACCCTGGAAGAAACCAGTGTGTAAGAGGAATTGGACTAATTATTTGACTAAAACAAAGAATGGAATTTTCTTTACATTCTTCTCCCCGACAATAGCTTCATTAAGTGCTTCTCTCTCAACCAGAAGCATTGGAACTTGTTGATCTATTCTCATTTGCATTCCTTCATAATAATCTCTGATAGAATGGTAAAGAGGCTGACAATCACCAGTATCCATTATAGCAGATTCCATGCATTCTAAGCACAAACTCCGTCCATCTTCCAGTCTATAGTATTTTATATTCCGAGGCTTCAAGGAGAATGAATATAACAGTGACCAAAAACAAGATTTAGAAGGAAAAAAAAAGTTATTTTTTTTTACCTGTTTTGAGTTATTAAACAATCTTGAGTAACAATTAAAATTAGTACCTCCAATCTTTCACAACTACAACAGCGAGCTGTATTATCATATTCATGAGATGGACAGTACTTTTGGGACAAAAGGGATGGCACCTATACTCAATCAAACCAGCAGCATTTACAGGAATCTGAAAGTAAAATAAAAATTGATAGCAATTAATATAGCTTCTCATCAACCGTGAGGATCATAGGCCAATTTATAGACAGGAGATGATCTCTTTACTAGGCTAATCTTATCTTGTGATAGATAAATTTATAAGTGGGAGGGAAGCTCTTATAATTTATTTCAAATGTCCTGTTTTATTAGAAGACTAGAATAATGTTTGGTTCCTCTATCTAGTATATAACACAACTGAAATTTGATAACCTTAATCAGAGAAAAATAATAATAAAGCAGAACAAGTTGAATAAGCAAATGCACACTAATCTTACGAATTGGTAGCAAACTTCACATTTTGGGTGGGTTAACTCTTTAAAACAGGACTTGTGATATGGATGCGTCCCTGACAAAGAAAACTTGGATCAACAGAAAAAAAAAAGGCAGTGAGTTATGGATAAAAGAGAAGTGTCAAAATCAATAATGCAGAAACACTATATGCATATCTTTAAGAGTGTAAAGGAAAATGTTTTAAGTGTTATACTTCTTTAAAGGTGTGTAGACAGGAAAATGATGATCTCAACATCCCCTAAACATCAAAAGAGGATCAAACTACCTCACGCTCAGAAATGGGGTAACGACAAGAGTGACAGCGAAAGCACTCTGGATGAAAATAAGTATTCATGCAGCTCAAACAATTTCCGTAGATTATCTCCTGGTTGCAGCTGCCACATATTTTTCTGTTCAATGGAAAAATACACATTATCATTTATAGTTAGTACCAAAATGCTTGAGCATGAGGAAAAAGAAAGAAAGAAAAAAAAGTGATTTCCATTAGCACTAGCTGATATAACAAATGTCAACAACCTTGTTTTTGACCAGATTGGAAACACTTGATGTTTGGCATCTGTATATCAGATATAAGATTTATGAGAGCAAAGAATTCACCTATATTCGTTGGGATAATATGGCACAGGAGCATATGGTGCATAATCTTCATCAATGCCTGCCCCCCAACTATATCCTTGATGGTCTAATGGAAGTAAAAGTTCAATCTTTGATCAGAAAGTTCACGACAGCTAGAGAACAAGAACCTTTTGAAAATTAAGTACCTACCATTTGGTCTCTTTAAATCTTCGGCTGAAGAAAGTGCCATTGCATGGCCAAGATCCTCTTTCTCCTTCTGAGCTCTAGCACGATCATCCTAATTACATCAGGAGTATTATTCAAGGGAATGCAACATATGAAGTTAAGTTACCATTGTGGAACCAAATCTTTAGAAGGGAAAAATATATATGTAAAAATTCAAAAAGTGTTTTGAAATGTAGTCCAAATACTGAGCCTCACTTCACCTTGATGAGATCAAGTGGCCATTTAATCAGCCAAAGAAGACAAAAGTAGTAAACTTTCTAATGCTTATGACTAAGTTATGGTTGATGACACAAAGGATCAACATGGATTCGCACAAGAAGAATTATAGTGCGTTGACTAACTAATTGAATTTTTTACTTTAAGCAAAGGAATAATGATATTCATAACAAGGCCAACAAAAATGGATATTATAAAGAACCAATTCAACTCAAAAGCTTAAGCTGGTGGGTGAGGGCTTTTGAATGATTTCTATATATCTCAACACGCCCCCTCACACGAGAGCCCACTCTGATACCATGTAAAGAACCAATTCAACCCAAAAGCTTAAGCTGGTGGGTGAGGGCTTTTTATGGTTTTTATATATCTCAACAGATATCATTGAAGAAAACTTAAAGCCAGTGCTGCTTTTTACCAACACTCTAGATGGAGCGCGCCGAACCATGTTTTCCTCAGCTGGTTCATGCATATGACGACCACCCCTTGTTCTATTGGACCCACCTTTGAAAAGCCTACTAAGCCATTTCATGAAACCAGACTTTCTCTCTGAGTGTGAAGAAATAAAATCCCCTGTTTGCCATCAAAATTTTCATTATTCAAGAAGTGAAATTAGAAACACTGGATCATAATAATTCAAGCCGAAGTTCAATTATCAAACAATTTTTTGGAACCATATGGAAAGTAAATTGCCGAACTTAGAGAATACTAATTTAGTGAAATCAATAGAAAAAACTGTTAAGTTCGATTAATAGCTTCATGGGGTCGTTCTTAATTTTGCAAAAATGAGTCTTTTCTTCTACGGATTGAAGTAAAAACCTGTAAAGGGAATTGCTTTGAATAGCTAAGCACATGAAGCTCTAATTTTGACAACCAATAGAGAAAGAGAAAGAGAAAGATAGAGAAAATACCATATATACATGGATGAGAAATATGATTGACATCTGAAGAAGGAGCCATAACAATGAAGAGCAAATGTTATGAGAGGGGAGAGAGACTCTGAGGGAAGGAAATGGGAGGAACAGGAAGAATGAAAATGACAGAGAGAGAGAGAGATGGAAAACAAGGGCCATTGGAAATGGTTAATAGTGGTTGAAAAAGAGGGAGAACAGATGAGGAGAGGAATCTAAGAGATTCTTGGCTTTGAAAGCAATGAAGAGAAAGTAGGGAATGGCAGAAAGATGGGTTGTGGGGTGGGCGAGGAGGGAATCTGCTGAAGAGGAGAATATTAAGTAATCAAAGAGGATTTAGAGAGAGAAAATGAAAAAAAAAGAAAAAGTGCTGCGTTTGCACGTATGAAGTTGAAGCTCAAGTTTGAGTGTATGCAATAGGACACACATTTTCAAAGCTTCCATCCTTCTATTCTAACGGTCAACTTCAACTATATCTTCTTGGTTATGTTAGTTGTGCTCAACTTTTACGGGATGTTTCATACCGGAGAAATTTTTTATTATCAAAAAATATTTTTCGTAATATGATGAGAATTTTTTTTTGCTTAAGTAAGTTAAAAATAAAATAAAATTGGTAGGCAAAAAAATTTATCAGGAAAATTGGATTATTTTTACTAATACTGTTTGGTTGATGATAAAATATTAATATGTAATGAAATTATGAAATTATTCATTATGTTAAAATATTGAATCACAATCAGCAAATGTACCCATTACGTTTTAGCACTCCATTCTAGTTTTGAAGATTTGTTTCACAATTTTTTTGTTGAACCTCTCTTCCACTTTCCGGGACATTTTTGTCCACAAATCATAAAAAGCGTTTCTCCATTTCTTGGATTAAAAAATATCATAGTTCAAATGGCATTTTTTTTTTTCCATTGCCTAGTTCAAAATGAAATGTATGGGAAAAATAATATACCGTTATTTTGTAACTTCAAGATATACCAAATATTGTTAACATATTTTACCTACCTCATTTTTCCAACATTCCTATCCGATTCTCTATACCAAACATCCCATTAAGGGAAATTATAGTGACATAAGATTTATCCTGTTACATTTACATAAAAAATGTGTTTTTCTTAATTGGTGGACTTTATTTTATTTGTCTCACAACATAAGATAACTTCTCTCTTTTGCGAGATGAGTAAACCACAAAATCCGTAAACCATTTTAATGGACAAAATTTTAGACCTATAGACTCAAATATAGAATATTAAAACGTGTGTATAGTGTGTGCGCTAGTAGTTCTTGCCAGCTCCCTTAAATTGCAAGTTCACCCTCTTAAATCTCTTTTCCAAATTCCATTTATACGCTGCGAATATAAATCGTCATCCTTTTTATTCCTTCTTCCAAAGCAAACCCTTTTGTTCTGTTTGTCTTCCAATTTACATGTCATTCAATAAAAAAAAAATAAGAGTTTCCTTATCATGCGCAGTTCACACACAGAGAGAATCATCCTTTACAGTTACTTGCTAGGTATAAATCTCGTGAATTGTATTAACAAGATAGTCTGGCCTTCCGTTAAGAAATTCAATAAAAGGGGAAAATTCGTACAGAACGTGACAAAGTGCAAATTGAGGTTGCTGTATATTGTAATATTTTTATGCATGTATGAGCTGAAGAAGCATGAGCATAATTGTTCTAGGACTAACTTAAGCATTGCTGGGAAATTAATAGAGCAACACAAAAGGTAAATGCCCATGTAGGCCAACCTAAAAAATCATATGATTCCAAAGTTTGGACGATCAAGAATGCACAAATGAGTGACGGTATTCTTCTTGTTGTAGCTGACTTTTGAGCTTCCAACTTTAAGTACATTACATCCAAGCACATAATGCAAAGAGAGGGGAGAAAGAAAAAAGAAAAAGAAAATAAAAAAATGATACTCTGATGTAGTTTTATTTCAAATTTCCATTTCTTGAGAAAAGAATCTTTGCATGCTATCTATAAACATTTTCCTGAAAAGCAAACTGATCTGCTATTGAAACTGCACCACATAAAAAGAAGACAAAAGAAAAGAAAAGAAAAGGCCTTCTCCGTCTCCCCCATTAGAAGTGTGATCATCATTCTAAATTTGTAAAAGGGGTGCTGAAAAATTGGAAGTTCAAAAGCCAAGAGTAAAGAAAAAGAATTTTACAACCATGACACCTTCCCTTTCTGGTTGTCATAAGCGCTGTTGGATTCATTAACCTAATAATTGGACACTGGTAACCTATAGTCCTATGACATTTCTCTTAGCAAGCGATATTAGCCATAGAGTTGGAACCAATTATATTGTGCCAATACAACATAAGTAATTGCTTTCCAGCAAAGGATTAATTGATGGAAGTTTTTCGCACCTGCCCTTATTCTATTTCTTAAACTCACATGATTCTTAGGAGCAGCTCTTTTCCAAAGTGCTGTTTTTTTCTCAAATGTATAATAATAAAACAAATTAAAGGTGGCTGATACTTTGCTCTCTCTTTTTTTCTTTTGTTTAAATATAGTACATATAGGTGAGTGCCAATTGAGCTTCAAGGGCAATTTGCTCTTTTGAACCACCTGTTTCTTCAGGATAAAGTGCATATCTGTCTTTGATCTCAAAAGTGGATATATATTTCTATCATCTTCAAACTGTTTTAGGCTTATAAATTAGGTAGAAGACCTAAAGTTTTGAAGCATATAAGCAGAAACATCTTATTTGGCAGCCTTAAGCTTTCTTCTTTAGGTAGCCAGAAAAGCTCAGATAAATATTAAAATGAAAGCAGAGAGAGAAGGATAGCTATTTTTCTTCCTCAGATCTCATCTTTATATTTTCTTTACTAGAAAGAAATAATATCTGACTCAGACCACATGTTAGGGAGCACCTTCAAGATACCCCTTTCCACTTTTTCTACTTAAATTTGTAACAGCATCTTCAAACTAAGAGAAGGTAGTTGATAATGAAGGTCATATGAAAGTTGATCAAACTATACGCTCCCCGGTACTTTTTTTTTTTTTTTTTATAATCTGAAGTATCCTCATTCAACCTCCTTCGGTCACCTTATTCTCAGAGTACGGCCCTGAAGCTTACCCCTCATTGGAACAACGGGTGCATTGAACTTCGCTATCAGAGAAAGAATGAAACTAATCCCTCCATTCGAGGAGGGAGGCACATCTTATGGCTCCCAAAGATTTTTCAAGAATTGAAATAAACTTGGTATTTTGATTGTGTTCCTATTATATTCAAAAGAAGCCTTTAAATAGGCAAACCAATACAAAGGCTACGTACTGGAAAGAGGAGCAAAACAAACTCTTACAAACAGAATCTCTAAGATCCTAACAATCTCCAATATCTAAACTCCTAAACAAATATTATCTATAGTTACAAACAGAATCTCTAAGATCCTAACAATCTCCAATATCTAAACTCCTAAACAAATATTATCTATAGTTACAAACAGAATCTCTAAGATCCTAACAATCTCCAATATCTAAACAATCTAATATCTAAATCAATTAACAATCTCCAATACTCCCCCTCAAGTTGGAGCATGTAAGGATGAAATGCCCAACTTGGGAAGAAATCCAAGGAACGTGCGCTGTCCTAAGGCTTTGGTGAACAGATCTGCAAGCTGGGCAGAGGAACGAACATGAGCAGTAACTATGGTATTTGCCATGATATGGTCACGCACAAAATGACAATCCAATTCAATATGTTTCGTTCTTTCATGGAAAACTGGGTTTGCAGCTATATGTAAAGCTGCCTGATTATCACAAAATAATTCCATAGGAGTCGAGTGAGAGACACCAAGGGCGGCAAGGAAGGATTTAAGCCAAACTAGTTCTGCGGTAGCGGCTGCCATTGATCTGTACTCCGCTTCGGCTGATGAACGAGAGACAGTTACTTGTTTCTTCGTTTTCCAAGAGATTGGTGAACTTCCCAACATAATAAAGAAGCCGGTAAGAGATCTTCGAGTGAGGGGACACGACGCCCAGTCTGAGTCGCAGTATGCATGGATTTTAAGATCACAATCTGAGCGCAAAAGGAGGCCCTGTCCAGGATTTAGTTTAACGTACCTGAGGACCCGTATGACTGCTTCGAAGTGTGCTTGTTTAGGATGCTGCATAAATTGGGAGAGGATATGAACCACATAGCTCAAGTCTGGCCTTGTAATGGTAAGGTAAATTAACTTCCCAATCAGTCTCCTATATCGTTCAGGGTTCTCACATGCTGGCCCTTCCTCCAAAGCCAGGCGATGATTTTGCTCGATAGGAGAATGTGATGGTTTGCATCCACTAAGACCTGCCTCAGAAAGAATGTCTAAAGCATACTTTCGCTGACATAAGAACAAGCCCTTCTTGCTACGGGCAATTTCGATACCCAAGAAGTATTTCAAGTGTCCCAGATCTTTGATTTTGAAGCACCGATTGAGGTAGGCTTTCACGTCACTGCATGCTTGTGTGTCATTCCCTGCCAAGATGATATCATCTACGTACACTAAAAGGGCCAAGAAAGTGGCTCCTCTTTGAAGTGTAAACAGTGTGTAGTCCGCTCTTGATTGGACAAAACCATACGTTGTCAAGGATGTGCTCAGTTTGGAGAACCAGTTTCGCGGAGATTGTTTCAAGCCGTAGAGAGATTTGTCAAGACGACATACCTTATTGTTTGAACCATTGCTGAAACCTGGTGGAAATCGCATGTAAACTTCTTCGCTTAGATCGCCATTCAGGAAAGCGTTGTGCACATCAAGTTGGTGTAAGTCCCAGTTTTTAGCAGCTGCTACTGACAGCAGCGTCCGAACACTCACCATCTTCGCAACGGGTGCATACGTCTCGCTGTAGTCTTCTCCGGCAATTTGATGGTTTCCGGCGATCACTAGTCGTGCCTTATAGCGTTCCACAGTTCCATCAGATTTATATTTAATTTTGTAGACCCATTTGCTTGGAAGAGCATGTTTTCCTGGAGGTAATTCAGAGATGTGCCAAGTGCCATTATCCTCCAATGCATTAATTTCTAATCTCATGGCCTCCACCCATCGTGAGTCATTCATGGCTTCGCGAAAGTTTTTAGGTTCTTGACCTGCATCGATGGCTGCAACAAAAGCTCGATGTTGCGCAGAAAAATTATTCAAACTAACATAATTACTCATTGGATACTGAATACCTGAGGTGAGATTGGTGTGGACGGTGGGAGGTGAATGTGTTTCAGCCATATGACACGCGTAGTCCTGCAGGTAGGAGGGCGGCTTTCGTGCACGTGGTTGACGTCGAGGAGAGGAGTGCTGCACTGCATGTTCCGTTGTAATCGGACGATCTTCTAATGGAGGCTGGAAAGCTGTTATATCAGGACTTTTTTCCAAACGAGAGTCACTCCCCCTTTCCTCCGAAACTGGTTCCTCAAGAATTGGAAGTTCAGAAGGTTGTTCTCTCACCATAGTCTCCTTGTCGATTGCGGGTTGTGCTGGAGGTGAGTTAGGCACAGGCTCATCTCTTGGTTTGGCTTGAAATGGGAATATATTTTCTTGAAAGGTAACATCCCTTGATACAAATCGTTCTTGTGTTTCCAAATCCAGCAATCTCCAACCTTTTTGTCCAGTGGGATACCCAATGAAGGCACAACGTCGTGACCGTGAGGCAAATTTGTCATGAGGTTTGGGTCGGGTGTTAGCATAGCACAAGCATCCAAATGTGCGCAAGGTACTGTAATCTGGTGCTTCTCCATTTAGTACTTCATGAGGTGACTTTCCTTGAAGGATTTTTGTGGGTGTTCTGTTGATCAAATGCGCTGCAGTGAGGACGCTTTCTTCCCAGAATTCAACTGGCATATCTGCATGAAAGACCAATGCTCTTGCCACATTAAGAATATGTCTATGTCTCCTTTCTACCCTACCATTCTGCTGTGGTGTATAGACACACGTGGTTTGCTGCAAAATTCCTTTCTCACTAAGGAGCCTCATTATTTTATTGGATTTGAATTCCGTCCCATTATCAGAACGTATTGTTTTCACACTCTTACCAAATTGATTAGTTACCATAGCCAGGAATTTACTTACTCGATCATAAGTTTCACTTTTGTCTGCCATCATATATACCCACAAACTCCTACTAAAATCATCCACAATAGTTAAAAAATAATGAGCACCCGAGAAAGAAGAAGTCTTGTAAGGTCCCCAAGTATCACAATGCACTAAATGAAAACAATCCTTACTTCGGGAATAGCTTAAAGGAAACACAGATCGAGTTTGCTTGGCACGTTGACAAACTTCACATGCCTTATTAATTACATCTTTATTCAAAACAAAATTAAATTCTGGAATCAAAGATAATGCTTGATATGACGGGTGTCCTAGCCTGTTATGCCACAACTCCACAGATTTTCCTGCTCGAACTGTTGAAGCTGAAGCACGCGTGGACTGAAACACATATACTCCATCACTAAGTTCACCCAAACCAATCTCCCTCTTCAGCATTAGGTCCTGCAAAGAACAACTTTTATCAGTAAACGTCACTATATTTCTGTTGTGTTTCAACAATTGCGAGACGGAAATCAGGTTACATCTCAATTGAGGCACATATAACACATTTTCCAGATCTAATTGTCCATCAAGTACAACAGTTCCTTCCTTTTTTGCACACGTGACAGATCCGTTTGGCAAGGTTACACACAAAGGTTGAATATTTGTGATTTTTTGTAAAAGGTTTAAGGACCCTGTCATGTGACGAGAGGCTCCACTGTCCACAAGCCATTGGATATGAGTATTCTTACCAGAGAGTTTTTCACTTGATGACCGTGGTTGATCGATCAGTGCCATCAACTTGTTGACAATTTCTGGTGTCAGCATCGAGTTTGTAGTGACCTGCTGCGGGGTGTCAGATGGCTGAGACATCACACGTTGGTTGTTATCCCAAGTCACCGCTGCATGCGCATGCTCCTGCATATAACGTCCCCCCGAACGTCCTCTTCCTCGCCCTCGTCCACCGGTTCTATTTGGTGGGAATCCAATGATATTCCAGCACTTGGAAGGATCGTGGTTAGTTTTTCCACAGTGAGGACATGGGAACCGTTCAGTCTGGCACACGTTGCCGTTCTCAAAGGGCACACGTTGCACTGTTTTCTCCATCTTCTCCTTGGATTCAACACGCGATGCATAGCCCACCACGTTCGCTCTTTCTTCTTGATTACGCGCTATGTTACGGTGAGTTTCTTCTTGTGTAACCGTGGCATACACTTTGTTCACAGAAGGCAGGGGCGAGCTATTCAATATTTGTGACCGTAAGTTGCCAAATATGGCTTCGTCCAAACCCATAAGAAATTGGTAGACTCGGTCATGTTCCCTCTCTTCTTCAGTCTCCTTCGCGTATGCACATTTATCTCCACATGCACACGCCTTGCGAGCTTTGCTCCCTTCAAGCTCGTCCCATATTCCTCGCAGCTTTGTGTAGTATTCTCCCACACTGCTGCCAAGTTGTTTTATATTAGCCAAGCTCGTTTTGAGCTGGTACTGACGGGAGAAATTTTCCACAGCATACCTTTCTTTTAGGTCGTCCCAAAGATCCTTCACCTCATCAAAGCATTTGATGAATGGTTGGAGCTTTGGGTCAATGGTGTTGTGTATCCAGCCATTGATCATCGAGTTACACATCTCCCAAGCTCGCCATTCTTCTGCGTCTTCCTCGTCTGGTTTCTTCACGACTCCGGTTATGAATCCCAACTTATTTTTGGCCTTAAGTGCGTTTTTCATGAGCTTAGCCCAATTTTCGTAGTTGGCCTCTCCGCGCAGCAATACAGTTGTAAGCAAAATGCCTGGGCTATCTGAGTTTGCCAGGTGATACGGGGACGCCGGGTCCGACGGCTTCAACTTGCTGGCTCCTTCTCTGGCCATACTCGTAGGGCTAGCTTTCACACTTGTCTTCACAAACTTTGCGGAAAGCGTGGTTTATCAGGAATGCTCTGATACCAAAATAAACTTGGTATTTTGATTGTGTTGCTATTATATTCAAAAGAAGCCTTTAAATAGGCAAACCAATACAAAGGCTACGTACTGGAAAGAGGAGCAAAACAAACTCTTACAAACAGAATCTCTAAGATCCTAACAATCTCCAATATCTAAACTCCTAAACAAATATTATCTATAGTTACAAATAGAATCTCTAAGATCCTAACAATCTCCAATATCTAAACTCCTAAACAAATATTATCTATAGTTACAAACAGAATCTCTAAGATCCTAACAATCTCCAATATCTAAACAATCTAATATCTAAATCAATTAACAATCTCCAATAATGTGCATGCAACCTAAGTTTGCGTTAATGAAAACGATGATCTTTTGATCTTCCCGAAGCTTTTATTGATGTTATATTCTAACTTTTAGGAAACAAAACATAGTGAGCTTGTTGCAGGATGCAGCCACAACAAATTATATATATATATATATATATATATATATATATATATATATATATATATATGGTAAAGTGTGTCATTTTAAAGAATGTAAATTTGTGTTATTTTAAGAGAGAGAAGAGATAAATAAAGGAGGAGAGAGAATTGACAAAAAAAATTAAAGGTGTGGGTTCCACCTCTATGTAAGAGTGAAAGGATATAAGTTGTGTTATTTAAAAGGATAAACATTTTTCCCATATATATAATATTTTTTTTTTCTTGTATTATCCCTCCCATAACAACTTTTTTTTTTTTGCATAATATAATATCTACTAGCTATGTAGCACGGACACCGACACGGAATACGTGACACGATACGACACGATACTCCGACACGTTAATTCTAAAAAATGTTGGATTTCGACACGTTAGGACACGTTTTATATTAAATAATAT
>JAVKPL010016293.1:0-13713 GCA_032173675.1 Gastrolobium villosum | reverse complement strand
TGATGTGTTATTTGATTCCGGGGCAACGCACTCTTTTGTTGCTACCCCTATTGCTGTGGGGCTTGAGTTGCCCAGTGATGTGCTTTCTCCACCGATGCGGGTTACCACCGCCACCGGAGAAAAATGTTTGACCTCCACTGTTCACCGCGATGTAGCGTTTCAGTGGGATGGCAGTGACTTCTCGGTAGATCTGATAGGATTACCGATGGCCAACCTTCAGATTATTCTGGGCATGGATTGGTTGTCCAGAAACTGTGCAATGATTGACTGTTGTGCCAAGAAAGTGGTGATGTCTCCGGGTGGGTCCACAGCCAGTTCCTCACCGTTCATTTCAGTCCTGCAGGCGAGGAGGGCCTTGAGAGCAGGGGCATTTGGCTATGTCATGTTGGGGGGTTTGGTGAGTGGGACACAGGAGGATCTCACTGGCATTCCTGTGGTGAGGGAATTCCTCGAGGTGTTTCCTGAGGAGATTCCTGAGTTTCCTCCACAGAGGGAGATAGAGTTCTCCATCGACCTATTGCCTGGTGTGGGGCCCATATCGTTGGCTCCATACCGGATGTCGCCACCAGAGTTGGCGGAGCTGAAGAAGCATATCGAGGAGCTTTCAGCGAAAGACTTTATTCGACCGAGTGTGTCTCCCTGGGGAGCACCGGTCATTTTTGTTAAAAAGAAAGATGGAACCATGCGGTTGTGCACCGACTACCGACAGTTGAACAAGGTGACAATCAAGAACAAGTACCCTCTTCCACGCATTGATGATTTGCTGGATCAGCTCAGAGGTGCTTGTGTGTATTCCAAGATTGATCTCCGGTCCGGTTACCATCAGATACGGGTAAAGCCGGAGGATGTCCCAAAGACAGCATTTCGCTCGAGGTACGGGCACTACGAGTACTTGGTGATCCCGTTTGGACTCACCAATGCACCCGCAGTGTTTATGGACTACATGAACAGGATTTTCCAGCCGTACCTGGATCAGTTTGTGATCGTCTTCATTGACGACATCTTGATCTACTCCAAGACGGAGGAGGAGCATACTGAGCACTTGAAGATTGTGTTGCAAGTGCTAAAAGAGAAAAAGCTTTATGCTAAGCCGTCGAAATGTGAGTTCTGGCTCAAGGCGGTGAAATTTCTGGGTCATGTGATTTCTGCTAATGGAGTTGCAGTTGATCCTAACAAGATTGAGGCCGTGATGGATTGGGAGAGGCCCAAGACGGTTACAGAAGTGAGAAGCTTCTTGGGTTTGGCAGGCTACTATCGGAGGTTCATCGAGGGATTCTCCAAGATGGTGCTACCGATGACTCGCCTTACCCGAAAGGAGACTCCATTCGTGTGGACACATGAGTGTGAGGAGTGTTTCCAGGAGTTGAAGGAGAGACTGACTACTGCTCCTGTGTTAGTCCTTCCTGATCCTGCGGAGCAATTCGAATTATACTGCGATGCCTCTGGTAAAGGACTTGGCTGTGTGCTGATGCAGAAAGGGAAAGCGGTTGCTTACGCTTCAAGACAGTTAAAACCTCATGAGGAGAACTACCCGACTCACGATTTGGAGTTGGCAGCCATCGTTTTTGCTTTCAAGATTTGGAGGCATTACCTGTTTGGCATGAAGTTTGTTGTATTCAGTGATCACAAGAGCCTGAAGTATCTGTTTGACCAGAAGGAGTTGAACATGAGACAGCGAAGATGGATGGAGTTCTTGAAGGACTACGACTTCGAGTTGAGGTACCATCCTGGCAAGGCCAATGTGGTAGCTGATGCTTTGAGTCGGAAATCCGTGAGCTTATCCAGCTTAATGATGAACGACTACGAGATGATCGAGAAGTTCAGAGACTTGAGAGTGAACTCCTTGTTTGGGGGCGCACTGCTCGAAATGGAAACAGCAGAAGTGATCAATGAGCTGATGGAAAAGATCAAAGAGGCGCAAGTGCAAAGAGAATGCCTTGATTACGTGAAGAACCAGGACGGTGTGTCTTGGAATGATGATGGTTTATTGCTGTTCCAGAAGAGGATTGTTATTCCTCGAGGGCCACTGACTGAGGAGGTTATGGCAGAGGCTCATAAAGGCCGGTTCACTATCCACCCTGGTGCCACAAAAATGTACCAGGACTTAAAAAGGAATTTTTGGTGGCCGGGCATGAAGAAGGACATAGCGGTCTACGTGTCCAAGTGTCTGATTTGTCAGAAGGTGAAGATCGAGCACCAGAAACCGTCTGGTAAACTTCAACCTCTGGAGATTCCACAGTGGAAGTGGGAGAGTATTTCCATGGACTTCGTGGTGGGATTGCCTAAAACTCAGGCTGGTTGTGACTCTATCTGGGTCATTGTGGACAGATTGACCAAGTCTGCCCATTTTCTTCCAGTGAAGGTGAGCTTCACTACAGAGCAGTTGGCCAAGCTATATGTCCGCGAGATTGTGAGGCTTCACGGGGTGCCCAAGAGTATCATCAGTGATAGGGACCCGAAGTTCACATCTCGGTTCTGGGAGGCGCTGCAGGAGGCTTTTGGTACGCAGTTGCGATTGAGTACCGCCTATCACCCTCAGACTGACGGACAGACTGAGCGGACCATCCAGACATTGGAGGACATGTTGAGAGCTTGCACGTTGGAGCAGGGTTCTGCATGGGATAGGTACCTTCCGTTGGGTGAATTTTCATACAACAACAGTTTTCATGCTAGTCTGGGCATGGCACCCTACGAGGCGCTGTATGGTAGGAGGTGTCGGACTCCTACTTGCTGGTCTGAGGTTGGAGATAAAGAGCTTTTCGGCTTGGACTTTGTCCAAGATACTACCCTACAGATCCAGATGATCAGGGAAAAATTGAAGCAGGCGCAAAATCGTCAGAAGAGCTACTACGATGTCAAGCATCGACCACTGGAGTTCAGTGAGGGTGAGCACGTGTTTGTGAAACTTTCACCTGTCACCGGTGTTGGACGGGCACTCGGCGTGAGGAAGTTGAGCCCGCGATTCATAGGGCCCTACCAGATCCTTGGTAGAGTAGGACCAGTTGCCTATCGACTCGCCTTACCACCGAACCTCGCCAACATCCACGACGTGTTTCACGTGTCTCAGCTTCGGAAATACATAGCAGATCCTTCGCACGTGGTGCAGCCGGATGATGTGGAGGTTCGGGAGAACCTAAAGACTCCCGTCGGACCACTCAAGATCCTCGATCGTGGCGAGAAGCAGTTGAGGAGCAAGATCATTCCGATGGTTAAAGTGCAATGGTCAGGAAGAACTCCTGAGGAGTGTACCTGGGAGCGAGAGGACGAGCTTCTCCGACAGTATCCCGACTTTCGAGACAGGTATGTTTCTGATTTTGAGGACAAAATCCTTAAAAAGGTGGGGTGAATGTAAGAACCCGTACCGCTAATTAAGGTAATTAGTAAATTAATTATGATAATTAGGAAATAATTCCATAATTGACCCTAATAATTATTAATGGGCTTAGATAATTATATTGAGTGAGTAAAAATGCTGAAAGTCGCTTTTCGGAAGAAAAGCGCAGATACCGGTTCTGCTACTCGGTATAAATGCGTACCGGAAAAGTATTCCGGAAAATTATAACGAATGCATGATAATTACTAGAATATTATGTAGGACTTGTAAAACAAGTTTCAAGTCAAAATGACGTAATCTGATGCCAGAACTGATACTGGCTATGGAAAAGCGCGTACCGGAAAGGTGCTCCGAAAAATAAAATAAAAATATGACAAATCTTAGAAAAATGCGTAGGTCTAGAACCCGAAGTTTGGGATCAATATCTTTTACTTTGCGATTAAGGCTAATACTGCGCGTTTAGTGGCCATGTGCCTATAAATAGACACATTAGCACACAACCCTAGGAGACCTTGCATTCAGAACGTGAGTGGGTGGCTGAGGGAGTGTGATCACTGTTCCATTGCTTTCCCTCAACCCTTGAGGAGCAAGTCTTCACCTTTGGCTTGGTTTCTCCTCCTTCTTCCTTCCTACACACTTGTATCATCCTTGTGAGAGTGAAAGGAGTGTTCTTGGGCAGTGTCTACTGCTGTGTGTGTGTAGTTAGTGAGCTGAGTTTAAAGCTTTTGTGATGGCTACTTTGTGGTAGTCATTGTAAGCTTCAAAGTGCCTTCTTGTGGTGTAAGAACCCACCTTGAAGTGCCATTTTCGTGCTCCTACTTAGGCTGAGTTTGAAGTGTCTTGAGTGAGCTCCAAGAGCAGCCTTGCCTCTGTTTTGAGCTTTGGTAAGTTCCCTCACCTTTGATCTTAAGTTTCAATGCTTAAAGTTGATGTCTTGGCCATGTTTAATGAGTAAACAAGAGGGTATAAGGTATATGAACCTAAAATGAACTAAAGATGCATGCTTTAACGTGTACATGTGTTAAAAGTTGGACCTTTGGGATGGATATTCACGAAATGCAGAAACTGCATTCTGTCGTGAGATATCCGGATATTCGTCGAACAGATATCCGGATATCAGTATCCGGATATGGTATCCGGATATTGATATCCGGATATGGGATCTGGATATCCGGATATGACATATCCGGATATGTCCAGTGTGATATCCGGATATGACATATCCGGATATGCCCCTTCTGATATCCGGATATCCTGGGTTCTGCGCAGACAGTAGCTTCACTGTATGAACAGTAAGCTATGGGGTGTGTGTGGACCCAAGTTTAAGGAAGTTGGACTTCTATAATAAATGGACTAAGTCAGAATCATGTGATTAAGGGCTTATGGCTTTGTTGGAAGCCTTAAGACGTAAAACGTAAAAGAAAGGCGTAGTCTTTAAGTTGTATGCATGTTGTGCATTGATATTGACTTGATATATGGTCCATATCAGATTGTGATACTGCTATTTGTGGACTAGTGAGTGGTTGGACTCTTGGCTTGGATAGCTAGCTTGCAAGGTAAGCTTTCGTGTCCTCGGTTTAGCCATTTTGATGTTCCACCATGTCCCATGGGGATGGGTTTATGCATGCTGTGTTACATGCTTTGACTATTTTGAAATGCTGTTGAGCTGTTTATATGTAATGAGCTATTATGATATGCATGTGGTGTCCACCTATACGGTAAGCCTGAGTATGTGGTACATACAAGATGGTGAGGCTGTGGTGAGGTACAGGTAGCGTCCTGGTACTCATGTAGGCATAGACGTATTCCTACATTTCTCTGGCCAGTAGATTTGATATGCACACATGACATGAATAATTGCTGCATCGCATAGTTTTGGAACTTATATTGTAAATACTGTTTTTAGAACTTATATTACACATGTAAGTGAGCTTGGGGTGGAGACTCCTTGAGGACCCCTTGTCTTACTGAGATTTCTTGTTAGAGATCTCACCCCACGTTTGGGGACGCTTATTTCAGGATCAGGTAATGTTGAGGGCTCGGGTGGCAGGAGGCCAGAGCTGAGTTGATTTGATGATATGCTGACTGCTGTTTTTTATTTCCGCCTGTTGTTTATGTTTTCTGTTGAGTTATGTTATGACTGTTATTGGGCTTTGTTGCCTTATTTGGTGAGCATGGGGTTTGTCCATGCCACATGTTTGACTTTGGTCTTTTAGGTTAATGTTGTAATTAAAGTATCAGGATTTTGACCCAGGCTACTTGTGTAGACCTGTGGCTTTAGATACTCACTTATTATATTTATGTACGAGGTATTCAGTTAGTTGTCTTGCAATTTACATACAGGCAGTATTTTTATGAAAATGATTAAGTAATCAAGTTGGTTAAGTTAATGACGTCATAATTGAATTAAAGAAAAAGTTATTCCGCATTTTAATTAAGCATGGCTTAATACGATAGCGTGTTAACAATCCGGGTTAACACGGGCTGTTACATATATTGTATTTGAGGCATTGGAAAACTTATGTTGTAAATGGACCATTCATGGTGTAAAATGGCCATTATCTCAAGAACTCTTGTAATGGATGCATTCTATAATGAAAATGCATGATGGAAGGGCCTAGAGCCTACATTAGTATATGTGTAAGGTCTATGTGGAGTATTAAGGTGTTAGGAATGGATTACATCACTCATTTTGTACCTTAAAAGCTGTCATCTGTCACTTTTGCTGCATAGTAATCGATTACCTTCCATTGGTAATCGATTACCATGCAACAGGGGACGAAAAATGTGCCTCTGTGAACCAAGTAATTGATTACCAGAGCATTGGTAATCGATTACCTAGTTCAGTAATTGATTACCAATGCCTGGTAATCGATTACCTGGGAACAGGGGAGCCGAAATGGAGCTTCTGCCTCATTTTGGAACTTTGGGTAATCGATTACCACCCCCTGGTAATCGATTACCACAGTGTAAAATTTCAAAATAATGGTTTTTCTAGACTAAAATAAAGGGCCTAACTTAGTCTATAGAACTCCGAATGGTGCGCGGTTTGAAACCACGCGTAGCTAATGAATAGAACTATAACATGGTAAGATGTGAGAGTCACGTGATAAGTTTAAATTATTTGAGTAAAAAGAAAGATTGGAGACATTAGTAAGTTGAGTGATTCCGCGAACTTGCATTTACGATTATGGTGTTGTTTTAATTGATTACGGAAAAGGTTAATGTTTAGAGAAAGGAAAATGTTAAAAGAAAAAAGTTTACCCATAATTTAATTAACTCAATTACTGTGATTGTAACTGCGCTTAATATCATAATTAATGTTAACAATACCGGTGTACAACGGGCTGTTACAGCTATTATAAATTGTTAGAAACTTGGGGGTGTTACAGAAACAAATCAATTAGATTGATTGAACAAAATTAAGGAAACCAATAAATTAAATTAATTGGCTGAAATTGGGGAAACCAATCAATTGGATCGATTGGATAAAATTAAGGAAATTACCCAATAAGATTAAGATTTGATGAGGGCACTGATTTGACCTAGTCTTAGGTTAATGAGTCATCACATCTATAATGTTTGATGAAAGGACGTAGCTGTGGGTCGATAGTATTGTGAATCCATCCAGATATCATGGAGTTACACATTCGCCAAGGATGACCTTCATCGGAATTAAAGGAGGAGAGAGAGTGGGCAAATAAAATAAAGGTGTGGGTCCCACCTCTTTGTGTGAGTAAAATGATATAAGTTGTGTTATTTAAAAGGACAAACACTTTTTCCTTCTTTAAAAAAAAAAAGATAAAGCAAATATGTTACTAAATCCAAGCGATTTTTATAATTTTATTGCATCCCATAATTAATACTGGATTTAGCTGATTTTTTTTTCTTTCAAAATAGTAGCTGTTTTTTTTTTTTAAATCAATTGAGAAGAAATTTTGTTCTGAAACTTGAAACAAAAATTTGATTAAAAAAAATAAAAAATAAAGGAAAACGGAGTTCCCCCTTCGGCCAAAAGAAACCAACCTTTTTGTTCCCGCCATAAAGCCCCCACATGGAAAGCCCACGACAGATAAACCTTACCGCCACAATTGGGTGGGCATCAGTAGCAGTAGCCATGTATATGTATATTCCAAGCTCCGGTGAACGGAAACATCCGTCTTCATCCCTGTATGGTGTTCTTACTTGCAGGAGACTGAAGAAACCCTCACCATTACGGATCTTTCCAAGAAAAGGAAAACACGCGATTATGAGCTATCACTCCCTGTGGCGAAGCGCCTTCGTTCGATGGTCATGGACGATGATGTGATGGTGGATGCGAGGAGAGAAGCTTCCGATGTGATGGTCATGGACGACGTTGTGATGGTGGATACGAGGAGTGATATGGATGTCGACGTTGTGATGGTGGATACGAGTAGTGATATGGATGTCGACATTGTGATTGTGGATACGAGGAGGGATATGGATGTCGACGTTGTGATGGTGGATACGAGGAGTGATATGGATGTCGACGTTGTGATGGTGGACACGAGGAGTGATATGGATGTCGACGTTGTGATGGTGGATACGAGGAGTGATATGGATGTCGACGTTGTGATTGTGGATACGAGGAGTGATATGGATGTCGACGTTGTGACGGTGGATACGAGTGAGTTTTCTGAAGATTATATGCAATGTGAAGGAGAGGATGGTGGAAACTAAACTATTCAGAGAAAATTGATGATCTCTAGAAAGATAGAGAACAAACCTGTAAGGGCCTATTATGCTTTCAAGTTTTATTTTCCTTATCATTTTTGGGTTAGGCATTTTATCCGTAATTATTAGCTCTAAATTTTAATTATGGGGTTTAATCTAATTAGTTTACCCTTGTCCATGATATTCAGTATGATATTTTTCTTATTGCTTCACCAGACATGGAAGATGCTAAAATGCTCACTAGCGACGACATCAAAAGTTTTAACACCTCAATGTATCATCTCCCTATAAAACCTTTCATCAGTTAAGGTTTCGATATAATTGGATTAGGAACATAATTATCTTTCGTAAATATCAGTAACAAAGTGTCTAACCCATAATTGGTAGAAAACCAAGATTTGCAAGCATGACAGATTCTTACAGATTTACTCTTAAGAACATAATCTTTTTTCTGATCGACTTTCAGACAAAACCCTTCACCACCTTTGAGTTTTCATAAATCTCATCATTAGGAGGGGTTGTCCGTACACATTTTGCATTCAAAATAGCAAACTGCTCTGAGGTACAACCACAGTGATTAGTAGCCTTAGCGTCATCCAGATTATTTTTGTGGCTAGAATATTGTTCCCATTATCCTTTAATATCCATTAGATATGAAAATAACCTTCTGTAACTGACTGAACCTATAACACCTAACAATTCTAAATTAAGTAATTAAAGTGTTAAGTGAAGGATTAGTGAAAATCCCAAAGATTAGGCCAAAATACAAAGAAAGGGCAAAACAGTAATTAGCCAACACGCAACCCTAGGAAGATAAAAAATTGAGTAGAAGATCTCAGATGATAACAATAATCCTGGAAATGGATTCAGAACGGAAAATTGAGTGGACAGGCAAGTTTCAGAAAAATCAGTGAATAGTGTTTTTCGCGGGTAAAAATACCGCAATCAGATTGCACCGTAAAACGTGCCAGTGGAATTTTGAGCTCTAGGTTTCAAATATGAATTTTAAATGGTCCATAGAAATAAGAAATATGATTTCTGATAATATTTGATGAATTTAAGTCAATTTGTGGAAGTGTGCCAACGGCGCGCGCTATAGCTTAAAACAGTGTTTTCCCCGAACAACCGGAAAGCTTCGGATTCATCTGAGTGAGTATAATTAAAGGAGTTTAGTTAATATTAAAAATTAGAATTTCTAAATAGGTTTTGAATTTGAGGACGTTTAGTGGAAATCAGAGAGAAATTCAGATGAGTTTTAAATCGCGTGGGACCCGTTCCCACTTAAGTCACTTAAAACACCAAAGGTTACTATTCATCACTATCCTCCCTCCCTTTCTCTCTCTTTGGTGCGCACAAGACAGCCCCATTTCCCACCATTTTTATGCAAATCTTCCTTTGGCCATAACTTAGCCATTTCTCCACCGAATTCAACAATTCTTGTCTTCAATCTTGATGGAAAACACCTTCTAAACCTATTGGTACCACTTTTAAGCCTTGAAATTGTGTGTGGGAGGAGATCTAGCTCAAATACAGTTGCGGTTTGGGTGAGATTTTTGGTGTTCATGAAGCTTTTTCATGCTCCAATGGTGGAGTATGCTTAGGTGGAGCCATATACCGTGCAATTGGGTGAGTTATTTCAACATTTCATTGGTTGAATTTTGAGTTTTGATTATTGACCCTAAAGAGGGATTTTGTGATATGTGATGTTAGAGAGCTCAAATGGAAAATGTCTATTAGATGATAATGTCTTAGAATGATGTATTAATGCTAGAAATGCAATGAAAATTCTAAGCGAAAAAAAGTGAAATTTAACTTAGAAAAATTTAGTGCATGAAATGGATTTTTGAGTTTTGTGTTAGTGTGTGGTATAGTGAATTGTAGTGTGATTATATGATGATATGAAGTGATTATGTGAGTTGTGGACCATAGGGATTGAGTGGAAATCCTTGGTTTGACTAACAAAGAATTCGGACACTTATGTATAAGTGAGAAAACGGTGTTTTGGAAAATTTTGTTGATGTGTTGTGTGATGAAAAAGTCATTAGATGGGTTGTGTGGTGATTGGCATGTGGAAGGATCAATGTAAAAATAATAAGTGTTGAAAGTGGCAAAATGTGCCTAAAGTGTAATATTTCGCAAAACGTTGCGTAAAAGTCGTAAAACCGAAAAACGGCAATTGAACTAGCCTTTGGGTAACCTAAGTGAGTGTAATAAAATGAGAAAGAAAATTTAGAAAAATAAAACCTAAATTAAGACTATGATGGCCGAACCCTCCCTGGTGTGAGGTGAGGATTTGACGTTTTCGCGTTTTGATGTATTTTGACTGAAACTGACGGCTATACATGGTTGTATAGGTTGCCGTACGTGGATTTAAAACCGGAACAGTGAAACAGTGGATTGCCCGTGGTCCTGGATCAAGTGGATTGAGGTAAGTGATGTGGTTTACACATATTATGTTGAAATTCATGAGTGGATTCAAAGTTCTAAGTGTGTGGAATTGTCCTCTGTGTAGGCGTTCTCTGTGAATCAAGCTGTAAGTGGAGTTCTACGGTGCTCAGTGAAAGGAAAAAGAAAGGTAACCTCTTGGTACTGGGGCTTGTTCCCCTTTTGTGTTCCACCTTGCTAGTTGATGGCAATGGTAGGAAGTGTGTATGTATAACACCTCATATAATTAAATGTGAATTTTTAATATTATATTGTGAAATGGAAGTTGATGGATTAGTGAAAATCCAAGAATTATGGCCAAAATGGGCAAAAAGGGCAAAATGGTAATTTGCCAACCGTGTGTTATGAGGCAAAAATACTGAGTTAGAGATTTCAAATGACAAAAGTAATGCTGGAAATGGAATCAGGGCGGAAAATTTAGTGAATAGGCAAATTTGGGAAAAATTGATGAATAGTGATTTTTAGTGTTAAAATACTGAGGTGTGAGTGTACCAATAGGTGTGAAATTTTTATCAAGATTTTGGAGAAGTAAAAATATGTCGTGGACTGGAAAAATATTTAGATTAAGGAATTGTGATCGGAATTTTTATCGGAGTTAAAGTTAGATCGCGTGTGGGACCCGTGTGACCGAAGTCACTTGGCCCCACCCTCTTTTTCTTCTTCTTTCCTCCTCTTTTCTTCTCCATTTGCGCGCTCCTTCCCTGCAAAAGAGAGAAAAAAACACCATTTCCTCCATTTCTTCCATTTCTTCATTTCTTCACCGAATCGCTTGATTTTGGTGTTGAAATCTATCGTAAACAACCTTCCAAAGCCATTGGTAACACTTAGAAGCCTTGAATCCACCTCCTTGGCCGCGTTTTGAGCAAAGTCAGATTCGACCCACTTGAGTTTTTGGAGATTTCTTGTAGTTTTGATCTTCAAATGGTTTAGTGAAGCCTTGGTGGTGATCATACAACACATTGTAAGTATATTTGTGGTCTTTTGATGGTTGATTTCATAGATCTATGAATTTGTGTTCAAAGCTTTGATTTTAGATGTGTGATGATAGAGAGCCCAAATGGAAAAATGCTATTAGATGAAAAGGCCTTAGAATCGTGTTTGTAAGCTAGAAATGCTATGTTAAATTTTGGTGAAAAATATAGGTTTTTAACTTAGAGGAATTTGAGGAATTTTCATGAAAAGTGAGTTTTGGTGTAATTTGGATTTGATGATTGTTGTAGGGTGCCTCACACGGTCGGGATTGTGAAAAGTTAAATTGGAGCATACGTTTGGAACGGATTGCTAAGTATTGAGGTAAACTCTTGGAACTTGGGTTTAATCCCTAGTGTGCTCCACCACACCTAGAGGAAGGTTGTGGTTGGATTATGTGGTTATGACATGATGTGATTGTGTGCTTGTATGCATATTGCTTGTATTGTGTGGAAATTGTGTGGTCACTGGCCAGTTGACGAGTGGAGTTTGGACATCCGCTGGGTTCATCCTTGTGAGAATGCCAGTCGGGTTTTGCCGTGGAGTCGACTCTGGGAGCGGCGCCAGGATGATCCAAACGTGGGATGTCCGCCGGATAGGGCTCATGAGGAGTTCCGGTTGGGTATTGCCATGGAGTCTTCTCAACCATGGGAGAGGCGCCAGGACTGTCTCGGGAGTTATATGATGGAGTCCTTGAACAAAAATCCATGAGTGGATGTTCTTGGGTGTCTCCAGTTGGATGGTGATATTGTTTTACTTGCATATTACATTATGTCATATTTATACATTTTAGTGAGCCATGGAGTGGAGAGAGCCTCTAGCTCCATTGGTTTATTGAGATATATCCGTATATCTCACCCCGTGTTTGGGGGACCACATTTCAGGTCACTATGAGCCGGGAGGAGCTTCGGGCAAGAAGCCCGTGTAGTGGACTTTGGATTGGCATGCGGTGCATTGGGATTGCATGACATTTTGGAGGAGTTATGGAGTGCACATAGCATACCATTAGTATTTTGAGACTTAGGTCATGAACATATTGCATGATGTTATTTCCATGATTTTGTTAGTGTTCATGGTCATATGCTAAGTCTTGTTTATGTTTCATTATTCATGGCATGGATAACTGTATATTTTGAGTGAGCATGGGACTTGTCCATTGCCACATTCATAGCCTTGAAGTCTTGGTATTCATGTTGTAAAAATGGTCCATATTTGTATGTAAATGGCCATTATTTGAGGACTTTGTAAATGATGCATGTTTTAAGGAAATTGCATGATGGAAGGGCCTAGAGCCTACATTAGGATATGATTATGTGTTATGTGGAGTACCAAGGGGTTAGGGATGGATTACACACCCTTTTTGGGGCTTAAAATGCTGTAATCTGTCATTTTGCTGCATAGTAATCGATTACCCAAGGCATGGTAATCGATTACCATGCAACAGGGGACGAAAAATTGGCTACTGTCTTCACTGGTAATCGATTACTGGCCTTTGGTAATCGATTACCATGTGAGGTAATCGATTACCCAAAGCTGGTAATCGATTACCAGAACAGAGGATTGAGAAAATTGGCTACTGCCTCATTTTTGACAGGTGGTATTCGATTACCACCCACTGGTAATCGATTACCACAGTGTAAATTTTGAAAATTCTGGTTTTTCTAGACTAAAAGAAAGGGGCTTAACTTGATGGGTAGAACTCCAAATGATACGTGGTTCGAAACCACGCGTAGATAACGTAAAGGACTACAACTTGGTCAAATATGAGAGTAAAAGATGGTGAGTTTAAATGAATTGAATAAAAGAAGGATGAATGATGTTAGCAAAGATGTATGCTTCCGCAAATTGCTTTTACAATCATAGTGTGGTTTTAATTGATTACGGAAAATGTATTGATGTAAGAAAAGGAATATGTTAAAAGAAAAATTTGCCCGTAATTTAATTAACCCAATCACTGTGATTGTAACTGCGCTTAATATCATAATCAATGTTAACAATACCGGTGTACAACGGGCTGTTACATTTTATGGTATCAGAGCAGTGTTGTTTAGGGAACTCTGATTGTTTGTGTATGTTGTATCTTGTGTGTCATAGCTATCAGTGAACTATTTATGATTAATGTATATGTGATTCCTCAGTGTGGGTCTGATCAACTCATTCCTTTGTGTTACATGTACAGATATCATGAGTAGGGCACGAGGTTGCCGTGGGGCACGTGGTGCAGGTCCTTTGCCACCGGATCCAGTCACTGCAGTCCTGAATGCTCTGCA